>JAJPUD010002239.1:180592-208073 GCA_023553655.1 Myrmecobius fasciatus
AAGGAAGGAAGGAAGGAAGGAAGGAAGGAAGGAAGGAAGGAAGGAAGGAAGGAAGGAAGAAAGGAAGGAAGGAAGGAAGAAAGGAAGGAAGGAAGGAAGGAAGGAAGGAAGGAAGGAAGGAAGGAAGGAAAGGGAAGAGGAGAAAAATATGGAGACTAAGAGCTGGCACCTAAACTGCAAATTCACAGCAACAAAGGAATCTGTACCATCTGACTGACCACAGCACTAGCATTATTAAGAAATGCGGTTATGTAGTCTTACATTAAAATAAAGGAATGAGTATTTTCAGACATCAAAGCTTTCAACAGGGGACTATTCATAACTGTAGTCAGTAATATTTGGCCTTTTCTTTTTCCGGGCTCATATGGGGTAACCAGACATCACCAAAGCAGAGATAGTCTAGCAGTCATCTTTCACAAATAGAATGAATGAAAATGGAGAGAGAACCATGAAGGCTACCAGAGATCTGAACCAGATTCCAAAAAGATGTTTGTTAATGAGATGAGAAAATAAATTGTCTCTCTTCATGGGAATGGACTTGCCTCCTACACCTCCTGGCTCTCTCTCCGGACTCCCCATTTTGCCTAGAGGTGAAAGAACACTAATAAAAGGTTGAAATAGATAGGCCCAGGTCTGTTTTATACAGTCCTGCCATTGACAAGGCTTGTGCAAGTGGAGTAGGGGGAGGACTGTTACTTAACCTCCCTAAAACTCAATTTATTCATTCTGTAAAATAGCTAGCCTAATACTTGCAATACTTACCAGAGTTGCTAGTAAAATCAGTTTGTAAACACGCTTTGTGACTATAAAGGCATGATACAAATGTGGGAGTGTGAAAGAGAGGTGTCAAATATGGGGCCCCCTGCAAGCCCACAATACTCCCAAGTACAGCCAAACCAGATTAAAATGTAATTGGAAATCATTTAATAAAAATAAAAGTAAAACATAGGTAATGGTTTTTAAGTTAATACATGGCCTGCAAAGGTGCTTATGTACAATTTAAAGATTCCTCTTTCTATATCAGTTTGATACCATTGGTATAGAGGGCAAGGACTTTTTCAATTTTCACCTTTGCCTCTTAGAATCTACTAGAGTACTGAACAATGGTACTATCATTGTTATTCCTATAATAAATATAAACAGCCTGCATATTAGATATCCCAAAATGATGTTATATTAATTATTATGTCTTCTTATTATTTTATTATTATCTAGTTTTTCTCATCTCTTTCAATGGAAGTTCAGTTAGAAATTCTTGGGATATTAGTATATTGTTATTATTGATTTTATATTTTTTGATGTTCTACAAGGAGATATTGTCCAAGTAGATAAAATAATGATATTCTGTGGCTGAACTGAAGAATTAAAACACAAACTTATCCCGTATAGGTTCACTGAAAACATTCTCAGTACTTTGGTATCAGGCAAGCAATAGGTTTGATATATGCCTTTCCAACAGGATTTTATGTTTCTCTTCTAGGTATTTTGAAAACATTATGATCCAAGTAATTTAGAGCAGCAGCAGTTCTCATCTCATGACCCCTTTAAACTCATAAAAAATGTGGAAGACTCCAAAGAATTTCTGTTTAGGTGAGTTTTATCTATCTATATTTATAGTATGAGAATTTTAAAACTTCTTAGTATTACTGTGAAATTGGCATACTTGGAATGGTAATGTCAATTTTTTAAAACTCCTTCTAACGTTCTTAAGGATTTGTTATTGCTATTAGTATTCTCCAGTTATTGGCACTCCCCATTTCAATTCCACATGATCATAATCTCCATCTCATTCCATAAAAATACTAAACTCTGACTTTATAATCATCCTGTTCTAGCTTTGGCCTTAACTTTCCCTCCATTTCCAGGCTAAGCTGCTATTCTTGTTTTTGTTATTCAGTTGTTTTTCAGTGATGCTCAACTCTTGGTGACTCCATTTAGAGTTGTCTTGTTAAAGATATTGATGGTTTGCCATTTCCTTCTCCAGCTCATTTTGCAGATGAGGAAACTGAGGCAAACAGAGTAAAATGACCTGCCCAGGGTCATATTACTAATAAATAACTGAGGCCAAACTTAGACTCACGAACATGAGTCTTCCTGACTCCAGGCTCAGTCCTTTATTAATGATTTTTTAGAATGTAAGTTTCTTAGAGACAGAAACTGTCTTGCTTACTTCTAAGCAAAAGATGAAGGTGGGCATAAAGGCACAGAGAAAAATTTATACAAAGGAACGGGAAACAAAAGAACACTTTAGAAAGGAACATCAAAGGAAAAGCTATGAACCATAATGTATGTGAAAGATGTACTTACATTCTAATGGAAAGATATGAATAATAAAGGACTTCACATACATTTGTAAGACTCAACTAAATCTTATCTGAGACTAGAAGCCACCTGAGTTCCCTTCCAGCATTAAGTCTAAGATTAGCCCATGTACTCTTCTAGTGAGACAAATAAAACACAAATTCTAGCCCTGGACTGATTCTTCTGGGCTCCCAAGACTAGCCCAGCCTCCTGCCCTTCTGCTTTGGTCCCTCCTTATACTCCAATCTATTCTCAGCTCAGCTGATGCTAAAGTAGTTTTCCTGAAACAATAGTCTGGCCATGTCAGGCCCCCTCATCTGAACCTCCCTGAACCTCCCTGAACCTCCAAACTGCCTCTCCCCTGGCAATGGACTTTCACTGGCTTCCTCTTACCATCAGTATCAAATAGAAAATCCTCTGTTGGGCTCTGAAAGCCCTTTGCAGTCTGTCCCTTTCCTACCCAGCCTTACTACACTTTATTAAAATCTATTTCACAAAATAAGTTTGGAAGAATTGTACTTGTTTAATAACCTATATTGGATTACTTGCTGTCTAGGAGAGGGAAGAAAGGGAAGGAAGAAGAAAAATATGGAACACAAGGTTTTGAAAGGGTGAATGTTGAAAACTACCTTTGCATGTAGTTTGAAAAATAAAAAGCTATTATTAAAAAAAAAATCTATTCCATATAATACTTATGGTTTCACTCCCGCCTTGACTATTCCTAGCAGATGACATACCAAGACTTATCCCTGGCTATCTCACCTCTTTCCCCCCCATACATGAAATACTCTATTCCCAAGTTTCATGTCAAGGGATTCCTATTCTACTAGAATGCACTAGGAATGTACTAGATTCTACTAGAGTATCTAACAGAGCAGTTTAAAATCTACTGGAGTGGCTAGCAAATTTTTCCTTAAATTAAGCCTCAATCTGCAACTTCTATCATCTGCTCCTTTGTTCTGTAGAGGTCAAACTGAATAAGATGGAGATAATATGCTACAACAAAAAGACCATGATGCATTTGGTATAAGAACTAGATTGAAATCCATGTGATCATTGCAGGCAAGTTACTTAACCTTTTATCCATAGCATCACAAGAAAGAGTTTAAAAAGGAGCTCCAGCCTTCTACTAGTTAGATCACTATAAGGTCCACATTAACTCTGATCCTCAATTACATTCCTTTTGCAAAATGAGAGTGTTGGACCAGATGACTTTTAAGGTACCCTTCTACTTTTACATCTATGATCTTTTAACTTTAAAAGATAAAAATTTAAGGCATTTCAGAAGCCAAGAAATGAAGAGTAATCTTTCTCACAATCTTATTTTGACATCTCTCCTATTACTAAGCAATAACAGAAAAATTTTACTTTTAAAATTTCAAACTAAAGAGAGATGTAAAATATAAACAACCCTAGGGGCTTGTGTCTAAACCCCAACTTGTACAAAGATGATTGCACAATAGTTTTTTAAAAATCCCAACTACAATTTTACAAACTTGAAAAAAAATCCATCAGATCATGTGGGGAATATGATTGTGATATTTAACCCAGTTCCCTGAATCAACTGAGGTATCAAAAGTTTCTTATTTATTTTGAGTGAAAATTCACTTGTCTGTCTACATAATTTGAGCCCCCTCCACCATCACTCCCGATTGGCATGTGTCTGCCGGGCATCTGAAAGTCTTACAGTAAATGGTGACTCATTTTTCACAGCACATACACCCTAGGTTACTGCTAATGTAATAACTCAAAAAATTTGTTCCATCCACATGAAAGAGACGGGTTGGCTTCTTTGGGTGCAGAACCAGGAGGCCTGACTCAAAATGGGACCCTTATACTCTACCACTTCTTATGAGTTTAGTTAAAGACTTTCAAACTGTAATTACCCAACTTGGGGGATGGGGAGGAGGTTGAGGAAAGAGAACATAAAGAGGGGAAGGGGGAAGATGGAGACAGAGTAAGTCAGAAGAAATGGTCCAAGAAATCACATGAGAACTATGGGAAGATAGATACAGTGTCTTGGAGTCAGGAAAAAACAGGTGTCTCAATTCCTACTTAAGTCCCATTCTAGATATGATCCATGAGTAAGTCATTAACCTCTCAGTGTGCCCACATAACACTCTAAAGTTATAAATTATAAATTGGCTGTTGCTCAGAATGGGTGGAGGGAGTTTGTACACAAGGAATTGTTGTTTTTATTTTTAATAAGCATTTATAAAGCACCTACTATATGCCAAGTACTGTGCCAAGCGCTTTAAAAAAAAACACAAATATAACCTCATTTGATCTCAACAACCCTGCAAAGTAAGTGTTATTATTAGCCCCATTTTACAGATGAGGAAACTAAAGACAAACCAAGGTTAAATGCTGAGGCCAAATTTGAATGCAGTTTTCCTGACAATCTGTTGAACTAGTTGTCCCTTAAAAGGAATCTATAGGAATTCTTTATACTGATGCAATAACACACATAGAAACAAAAGAGACACTCAAATAGCTCTTCACAATCACACACATAATGTTTCAGAGTGTTCTAGTACAGAGATTTCAAATATTGGGTTCAATGCCCAGGGAAACACTCAACTATCCCCCAAACCAGGTTAAAATGTAATGGAGAAATATGTAACAAAATAAATAGAAATAAAACAGCATTTGTTGTTTTTGGTTCCATCTGACATTTCATGAACCCATTTGGGGTTTTCTTGGCAAAGATACCGGAGTGGTTTGCCATTTCCTTCTACAGCTCATTTTGCAGATAAGGACACTGAGGCAAGCAGGACTAAGTGATTTGTCCAGGATTACCCAGCTAATAAATGTCTAGGGTCAGATTTTAAGTCAAAAAGACGAGTCTTCTTGACTGCAGGTCAAGTGCTCTACCCACCATGCCACCTAGCTGCCCTACAATAGAACACAAGTAATGTTAACATGTGGTTTTCTTAATCAATATGAGGCCCACAGGGAAACTTCATGCAGCTTAATAGTCCCATTTCTATTGATTCCACTGGTCTAGTGGGCGGCAGTTTAGCTAGAAGTCAGGAAAGAGCTGAGTTTGAATCCCAACTCTGATGTTAATTAGCTATACAATTGTGGGCAAATCAATTAACTTCTCTGAGCCTTTCTTTCTCCATCTGTAAGATTTAGGAGGATCAGATGAGAGAATGTAGGTAAGTGCTTTATAAAGCTATAAGCATGCAAACTTGTTCCAAAAAGGCTATAAAAATGGCTATATAAGACTATTATAACAAAAAAGACTAGACAATTAAAATAATAGCTGGCCATTAATTAGTGCTTTAAGGTTTACAAAGGACTTTTCATGCATTATCTTCACTTGATATATTACAATTTACTATATTACTATAATATCTATTATGATTTCTTCCTAGGAGGTAGATGGAAAGTGTTGAGAATTCAAAGGAAGAAAGGTCCTATATTAAGATTTCTCACTATTTCAAAGGCTCTTTTTTTGGAAAGAAACCATCTGAAGAAATCTATTGAAAGATGAATGATTTATCAAAGAAGAAAGAGAAAGGAATTTTAAAAAATAGGATGACAACAATAGCAACAGCAATAAAGGGGAGGAAAAATGGTGGGGAGAGGAGAAGCAGGAATGTAAGTATCCATTTTATATCTAGAAGGAATGTGGCCCTTGAGGCTGGCTAGCTATTGCCAGTCCCCTATAAGCCATCTGGGAATAAACAACTATAACAGGTTTATTTGGTTCTAAAGCCATCAAGTCCAACCAGTTTTACAGAAGAACAAGCTAAGGCACAACACAGAGATTAATTTGCTCAGGATCACACAGCTAGAGTGTGAGGCAGGATCTGAACTCAGGTGCTCCTTACAGTAAGTCCAGTATTCTATCACCTACTCTATTTTGACTTTCAAAAAGATAAAACAATACAGATAAAATTTTTTAAAAATCCCCAGGGGAATTCTTTCTAATCTCCTTTGTCTAGCACAAAGTCAAATGTAGGTATCAATCATTTCTAGATGACTTTAATCTAAATCTGTAAACCTTCTATATGCTTCTCCTGCAGTCCCAACTTCAATTTATCTTCCAAAACACTGCAGACTGACCATACAGATTAAAAAAAAAAAAAACTTCACTATTTCCAGGGCCTTGAAAAATCAGGGTCACCATTATTATCTTACCTCCTACTCACCCCTTTTCAATCAAATCAATTTCTACATTTTGCCCCACAAAGAAAAAATTAAACTCAATCTCATTAATTTGTCCAGACAGTGAAGAACACAAAATACCACTCAAAAATTCATCAAATGGTTATATAAAACTGACAATCATATAACTTGGGCTTCAAATCCTAACCATATTATGCACTAGTTTTGGGAAGTAGGAGCAAATCACATCCCTTCTCTAGAGATCAGTTTTTTCATCTATTAAATGAAGGTGTTGCATTGATTGGGGGAATGGCCAAAGAAACTGTTGTACATAAATGCCATGATGTAAGAAGTGAGGATAACAATGAACAAGGAGAAGCCCAGGAAAGACTCACATGAATTAATACAAAGTAAAGCAAGCAGAGGCAATATATACAACAGTATATAAGATGACTACAACAATGTAAATGGAAAAAGCAATCACCACCAAACAATCAAAAATGAATGTTGTAAAATTACAAAGAACCCACTAGGCCTCAAAAAAGAGAGATATCAGAACTCACATCCTCCCACTCTTGCAGAGGTGGGGAATCTACAGGTGTGGAACACTGCATATATTGTTGTTTTTTGGGGTTTTTTTCAATGTATTGATCAATTTTGCTTTTTTTTTCCTTTTTCCTCTTTTTCTTTTGAAAAAAAAATATTTACTATAAGGGATGGTTCTCGGGGAAGGAGAGTTTTTTGAGGGGAAATTAGGTGATTTTAAAACAAGATATCAATTAAAAAATTTTTTTCATACATGAGAATGAATGTGACAAAATTATAAAGGACAAACATGATTCTAAAGAAAAAGAGATGAGAATTCCACAATTGAGGACTTCTGGGTCCTCTAGTGTAAAATATTATATAAAATATCAGGATTATTTGGGGGGGGTAGGTATAATGTTAGCTGTTACTGGGTGAACAAAAAACTCTTCCCAAAGCTTTCCTTTAAAGAGGTCCCAGAAGTTCAGCCAATTTTTCATTTCTTACAAACTATAATACTTGGTTTTGACTCCACAATCATCCTGCCTCCTCTTCCCCTTTTTAGCTTCCTCTTCTGTATGGCCTTCCAAGTTAGACTGTAAGCTTTTTGAGGGCAGAGATCATTCTTTTTCTTATTTTTATCTTCAGCACTTAGCACAAAGTTTGGAACAAAAATAGGTGCTGAATAATAAATGTTTATTGCATTATATTACATTGTTAGATTTTGCTGACTATTTCTTCTTCCTTTTTACTGAAAAACACTTCATTATAAGAGAGCGCTTTTGGGGGAGAGGAAGAGATACAGAGGAAAACCTAAATGACATAAAAGTAAAATATATCCAAAAGTTTATTTTAAAAAAATAAGTGAATAGGGCTCGATCATCTCTAAGTGTCCTTTCTAGTCTAACATTTTATGATTCTCCATTTTCAGTCTCAAAATCTGAAGAGCTCTTATTCTAAATTCTAATTGTCTCAACAAAATTAGATATTATTAAGTATTTGCATAGGAAAATGACCACTTTCAAAAATGTATTAACATTTTAATTGGCTGTGAATCATATTTTTTTCCACTTTGAGACAGGAATAATAATAGTTCTTCTTGGGAGGATGGGATGCCTATTCTAAAAAAAAAAGGCCCCTTGGATCAAGTCAGAGCCGGAAACAACCACAATCATCTTGTCTATACAGCCTTTTTTACAGATGAGAAAACACAAGACCAAACTGGTACCGTGAAAAAACCAATGCTTGTTTCTATTGGGCTTATGTCCCAAAGAAATCTTGAAGGAAAGGGACCCACATGTACAAGAATGTTTGTGGCAGCTCTTTTTGTAGTGGCAAGAAACTGGAAACTAAATGGATGCCCATCAATTGGAGAATGGCTGAATAAATTATGGTATATGAATGTTATGGAATATTATTGTTCTATAAGAAACGACCAGCAGGATGATTTCAGAGAGGCCTGGAGAGACTTGCATGGACTGATGCTGAGTGAAACGAGCAGAACCAGGAGATCATTATACACAGCAACAAGACTATATGAAGATCTATTCTGATGGATATGGTTCTCTTCAGCAAAGATGTGATTCAAACCAGTTCCTATTATTCAGCGATGAAGAAAGCCATATACACCCAGAGAGAGGGATATGAAATGTGGACCACAACATAACATTTCCATGATCTCTATTGATGTTGCTTGCATTATGTTTCCTTTCTCTGATTTTTTTTCCTTGTAGATATGATTTTTCTTGCACAAGATAAGTGTGGAAATATGTATACATATATTCAATTTGTCAAGTATTTTAACATAATTAACTTGTAATGGACTTCCTGCCATCTAGGAAAGGGGAGGGGACTGGGGGAAAAATTTGTAACAGAAAGCTTTGTAAGGGCCAATGTTAAAGAATTACCCATACATATGTTTTACAAATAAAAAGCTTTAATAAAAAAAAAATAGAAAAAACCATTGCTTCTATAATCAGAAGGCCTGGATTCAAATCCCAACTATGCTACTTACTAAGGGACCTTGGCCAAATTATTCTTAAGCTTCACAGGGATAAAAAGGAGAGGAGAGGTTAGAGTTGTTCCATCCATGACAAAAATGATGTGGCTGGGCATAGCAGTATTGATGATATACTGAAGGCAGAGGGCAGAAGGACACCCAAGATAAGCAGCTTTATTCAAAGCTGAGGTAATTCAACTCACATAGGCCACAAACCATTAACTCTGCAGTGAGAAGAAACTAGATCAAAATGTAATTAGAAAATGTTTAACAAAATAAACCAAAGTACAATGCAACACAGATAATATTAATTTGTGGTTTTTCTAAGTCATTATGAGGTCTTCATTTCTATTTGACTTTGACATCCCTGGTAAAGGTCACCTTAAAATACAGAGGAAACAATGGAAACACTTGAAAGCCTGCCTAGTCATCTGGCTGATCTCTACTCGATCCAAAACACAATAGAGCTAACAAAAAATTACCAAGCCAAATCCTGAACCCAATCATCTGGGGAAAGGACTATAGATGTCTTTTCCTATAAACTAGAATTTCTCTCCCTTTCTCCATCTCAAATCCCTTCAAAATCAATCCCAAAGAATATCAAGTCAGCATCTTCCATGAACTTAACATAGAAGGGTGGGTGAGTGGATAGATGGAAGGATAGATGGATGCTTTTCTTGTTCTGGAATCAAAAGACTTGGATTCAAATCCTATCTCTAATGCTTAATCCTTATGTGATCTTAGACAAGTCATTAAACCTAATCAGGCCACAGTGTCTTAATCTGAAAAATGAGAGGGTTAGACTAGATAGCCTCTAAGGTCCCTTATAGCTCTGGAACTATAATCCTATGTGTGGGTGTATATACATATTCATATGTATAATATGTCAAGATGACTACAATTCTTACCAGCCTTGACAAAATAAGCATTTATCAAAAACTATATGTGGGTATATGTATACACACACATAAGTATTTAAGTCAATATTAGACTTCACTAACATTGTTAAAGTTAATAAATAAGCATTACTAATCAACATTATTAAATATTATTAGACTTATCAATATGAAAGAGTAAATATGTAATTTCTCAAAAAGCCTATTATGTATGTATACACACACTTTCTCACTATCTATATTTCTTTTTAGAATATGCATGTGTGTGCATGTACAGGTCAGTAAACCTAAGCAGACTTATCAGCATATGAATTGTATACTATATGTACATACATGTGCATATATACATGTGCATACTTTAGTTAACAGAATTCTTATCTACATGAATTGTATATTATACATATGTGCACTGTGTGTATACACACATTGACTAACATGATTGGGTCTTATCATACATACACTGTGCTCATATATCTATTCCACATTTTGCATCTAAATAAATGGGATGTGAGCTCTTATTGGCATGGATATGCATGTACTATGTTTATATTTGTATATGTATATCCTTATTTGAATTTTGTAGCGTAAGATGTATATATAGTACATACCTATGTGATACATATGTACACACATATGCACATGTTAGTAAACATGACTGGAATAGCTATCAATCTAGACATGTATAGAAGTGTGGGTGTATACATGTCTGTATTTACATTGTACATGTTAGTGAATATGATTAGAATTTTTATCAGCATGAAAAAAGTTGACATACATCTCTATATGTTGTATACTCTACGCTATTATAGAGTATCATAACTCTCCATAAACTTTACTATAAGCAAAAAAAACCCACTAGCCTCCTAACAGGTAGCAATTGCTAATAAGTAGTCATGCTACTTTAGATTTTTCACTTTAAATCCTTATTCTCTCTAGAAGTAACTCCTAGAGCTGATCTCCGAGTTCCCAGGATTCCCCCTTTTACCTCCTAGTACTCATCCACTGCCCACAGTTACCAAGTTCTTTTTGGGTACAGAAGCTCTTTGAATAAAACTCCCTTGGCATTGATCCTGCCTCACATTAAGATTATTTGTGGTCACCTGTGTGTACTTAATTCTCTTAATATAAGATTAGAGGCCACTGGAGGTTCATGCTTCTGTGTTCCCCTTCACTTTCCACAGGACAATACCCACATTATTGTGCTTAATAATAATTAAAAGAATGAACACAATTAACTTAAGGACTTGACTATTGTTCAGTATGCTTTTGGGGAGGGGGGAGAAGGAAAGGGAGGCATTCAGGTTAAATGACCTGTCCAGGATTACACAGCTAGTTAAGTATCTGAGTGTCCTCCTAACTCCGGGGGGGCTGATGCTCTATCCACTGCACCACCTACCTGCCCCTTAGCAGGCTTTAATAGATATACAGCCCTCATTGTTAGGGCTCCCTCCCTCCCTCCACTAGCCCAGAGTTCAACCCATCAATTTTGGTCGATTCTGCACAATTCTTGTCCATGTCTTCCATGGGGGTCCATTTGGGGATTGGAAATCCCATCGTACAGCTATCAAAAGAACAAGCACACTGAACCCTCATTTATATCCTGCCTTCTTTACCAGGCATAATCTTTCTGAGACATTATCTCTCTTATACAATTGCTGATTTGTTAAAGGAAGCAATATGGTCTGGAATGGGGCGTCAGAGAGTCAGACAGAAGACCTTTGCTTACATTCAGCCCCTGAGACATGACTGGATGACCACAGGCAAGTCACTTTATATCAGTGTCCCCATATAATTCTCCAAGATTCTGTGTGACACAATAACCAAGAAGCACTGGTAGAAAGGGTTTCTCAGGAGCCAAGCTCCTACAACCACTCTAGATTGACAAAAACAGGAAAAAAAATTACAAACTGCTCATATACATCATGGCATTACTCTATTATCCTCTGAATGAACCTCAAAATTAATTCTTCAAAGACCATAGCAGATTACACTCTATGGTTATTATTAAGCATCAGTCACCATGCAAAGTTTGAGGTATATTTTTTAACAAATATTATCTTATTAGATGATGTCATACAACAATCTCTGTTAAAAAGATAGGTCCATGCTTTCTTCAACAATGAGATGTTTCAAACCACTTCCAATTGTTCAGTGAAGAAAGCCATATATACCCAGAGAGAGGGATATGAAATGTGGACCACACCATAACATTTTCATGCTCTCTATTGATGTTTGCTTGCATTATGTTTCCCTTCTCAGATTTTTTTCTTGTAGATACAATTTTTCTTGCACGGAAATGATAAGTGTGGATATATATATATATATGTGTATATATATATATATACACATATATATATATACATTCGATTTGTCAAGTATTTTAACATAATTAACATGTAGTGGATTTCCTGCCATCTAGGGAAGGGGTGGGGACTAGGGGGGAAAAATTTGTAACAGAAAGCTTTATAAGGGTCAATGTTGAAGAATTGCCCATACATATGTTTTGCAAATAAAAAGCTTTAATAATATATATATGTATGTATATATATATAAAGAATATTGAAAACTATCCTTACATGTATTTGGAAAAATAAAGTACTGGGAAAAAAAAGAAAGGGGGGGGCGGCAGGAGAATCAGTATTATCAATTCAACATGTAGTAATTATATAGTTATAATAAAAATTATTTTATTCTCTGGGGAAAAAAAAAAGATAGGTCCATGAGCCAAGAGAGAGTAATAAATACAGTGTACCAGAAAACCCTGGAGGAAGGCAGGAAACAGGATTCCCACTAAACCTTCAATTTCAGCAAGCCCTCTGACGTCACATCTACAGATGGGCTTTGGTTTTCAGCAAAAGTTTGGGCTCATTAAATACATAGGGCCATTTCCCCAAAGTTCAGTATTCATAGTAAAAGTAAACAAAAAGACACTCCATACCATCTTAGATATTTAGTTAAATTCCCCAAGCTAATCGAAAAGTAAATGTTAATACTGAACAACAAGCCTGCTAGGTTACGGTCCCATGTAACCCATCATTCCACATCACCATCAACACACACGTATTTATCACACATCAACTGGGTGAATGCGATGAAGAGGTATACAATTATCCCTTCTACGTCGTTTCCCATCACAGCTTCAATATATTTCGAGTCAGCATAAGAAAATTACTGTACAGCACTGTCCCTGACCTATTTTGTGTGAACAAAGACACCCTTCTACTGCCTTCAACCACAGTTACCTCCACACCCATCTCCTCTCCCACTCCCCTCCCCCGGCTCCAAGGATCCCCAAAATTGAGAGTTACTAGGCTACTGTAATATACCAATAGCACATCCCCAATACACCAAGGTGCCAAAAAGGTGTGGTAAACAGCTAAACTCTGCAACTTAACAAGAGCGCTTCCTCTTCCTTTCTGCCATCAATACTGGGCTTCTATAACGACCATTGTGTCTTACTGGCAAGCCTTGTAGAAGGGGCTTAATTACAGATTATAGTCACACATTATCAAAGCAGACTGGAAAACAGAATAGTCTCCTGCCACAATGGACTTTTCCCCAGGGCCAAATCTCAGGATAGGAAGCAGGAGGGCCACACATTTGTTTGCATTATATTTGCATGTGATCTACATAAATTTATTCTCTTTGAGATTTAGAGAAGATTGTTGTAGCTCAGGTTACCTTGTAGGGGGAGGGGGCCTATTTTTGCCATTAGCCACCCCTGAGATCTCCTGCTTCAGAAATCCACTACAGAGAGTACAAAGAGAGCCGTAATGAGGGCAGAAGAGGGGCAGCGGGAAACCCTCTGCCAAGCCACATTGTCTAGACCGCTCTAATGTGAAAAACTGTTCCAATGTAGAGCAAAAAATCCAATCTTGACTTCAAGAATGTAATTATGACTCTGGGGGGATGACGTGGTTTTAGATTGGACCAGGATTTCCCTAGGATAAAGAGTACCTTCTGCCTATACACAGAAAATCTATGGTTTTACAGCACTCATTGTCTTAAAGAGAGTTTCCTGGGGCATAACACTTGAGAAGTTAACTCATTGGGCCAGTCACACAGTCAATAAATGGCCTTCTCTTCCTTTGAGATACAGCTTAGACAACCTTTCCAGATCTCCCTCAATTAATGCCCTATAAAACTACCTTGTATTTAACTACTTTGTATGTGTATATAAATAAATATGTGTGTCTCAGAAGTCTTCATCTTCAATAAGCTCTAAGATTTTTGAAGTACTATTTATCTATTCATATTTACTTATTATTAATTTTATATTTACTATATATTTACCATATATATATATGCATGTGTTTTGTGTATAGATGTGTGCACACATATGTATGTATATGTGGATTGTATTGTGTGTAGATACATGTATATGTGTGTGTCTTGGGGTTTTTTACTGGTACTTGTCTTTCCCATTGGACTAATTCTTGGGAAAACGGATTATTTCATTTTCTGTACTTGTATCTCCAGCACTCAGAACATGGCACATGATATGTGCTTAATAAATACTTACTCATTAATTAACTTTCAGAAGCAGGTCTCCCTGATTCCAAGACCAGCTTCTCTCTACTCTATCAGCTTCCTTTTTCTATTTTACTTTTATTTATTTATTTATTTGCTGAGGCAATTGAGGTTAAGTGACTTGCCCAGGGTCACACAGCTAGGAAGTGTTAAGTGTCTGAGACCACATTTGAACTCAGGTCCTCCTGACTTCAGGGCTGGTGCTCTATCCACTGCGCCACCTAGCTGCCTCTCAGCTTTCTTAATAAATGTTTCTTTTCTTTCTTTTTTTATGAAAAGTAAATCATTTACTGAATAGGAAAACATTTCACAACCAAACTCTCATGTAATTTTCCCATCTTACATTTTCTTGACTCACTCTCCTCTTCCCCTCTGAAATACAGAAATGTTTCTTGAACAGAATTCTCTTTATGATAGAGCCCTGCCCCTGACATAGGAGCCAGCTCTACCCATCACACCACACTGCCTTTCCATCTTTCATTATATATGGAAAAAAACCAAAGCAAGAGGTTAAGTACCCTGCCGCAGGTCATATAACAGGTCAGTGACATAAACAATTAAGAACAGGTCTGCTAACTGCCGGCAGAGAAGTCTGTGGTCTACCTTGTGACACTTCGGTGTCCCTTTTTTCCAACTTTTGTCTCTTTTTTTTCCCTTGCACTCCAACTGACAACAAGTTTAACAAGTCAGGCTGGCTATTCCTGTTCTCTCTGCCCCCAGCCCCTGCCCCAGGGAGCTGTCTTCCCCCACCCCCATCATCACCACCACCAGCATAGCGGGTCGGTAACAGCTGTGTTTAAAAAAGTGTTTAAGGAACGTGCCAACCTCTATTTGCCAAAAGAGTTCTCTTCTTGACTCAGTGCCAAGAAGCCACATGCTCAGGGTTGTTTCTTCAGTAGCGGAGCACAATTCTGCTCAGCCAAACACACTGTTAACAGTCTGGGATCCAAGCAGCGAGAAGTGCAGCCTGTGGGCCAAGGAATTTACAGTGCTCGGCTAGCAGGGGGTCTGAGCCCCGAACAGCGGCCTTGCTGCACTCGGATAATCACGCCAGGCCATTGGGCCAGGAAAACAGAATTCAGATTCAAAAAAGGTCAGAATGCTACGGAGTCAGTGTCGAAAAATTACCCATGCATATGGGTAATTTGTAAATAAAAAAGCTTTAATTTAAAAAAAAAAAAAAGAAAGGAAAAAAAAAGTCAAAATGCTGTCATTGTGCAGGGCCAGACGCCAAAACAGCTTCACAGAAGGTCATCCATTCAGAGCCACAAAGAGCCTCAGACATCAGCTACTCTGGGAGCTCCATTCATGTTATTGAGCAGTTCCCTCCCAGATCTCAAACAGGTTGTCAATGGCAGGGTCAGACTTGGAAGAGAGTTCTCTGGCCCAAATTAAAAGAGATGACTACATGGTAGAATTTTAGCAAGGGAAGAGTGGGGATATTAGAAAATATCTAATCCAAAAGAAAAGGGAAACCCAATGAAAAGGATTAAGCAATTTTCCCAACATCACACAGTTCTCCAGGAGAGCATGCTGCTTCCAGCTAGAGGGCTAGTCCTAATGAAAAAAAAGGAAAGAAAGAAAAACTGGCTAGGAATCTGTGCTAATTAGTCATCATCTTTAGCAACTCCTCCAGCATGGCAGGGCCTGGAGAGTGACACCAGTGCTGTCAGAGACTTTAATGCAGTGCTTCCTCAACCTGGGATCTATGAAGTTCTTTCACTTATTCTAATCACTATATGTTATCATAATATATATTATATTTTTATTATATATCATTTATATTATATTCTATAATAACATTAATCACTATATATTTAATCATTATACATAATCACAAATATATTTGGCTTTCTTTGTAATCTGATTTTTTTATGCATTTAAAAATATTATTCTGGGACAGCTAGATGGCACAGTGGATAGAGCACCCACCCTGAAGTCAGGAGGATCTGAGTTCAAATCTGGTCTCAGACACTTAACACTTCCTAGCTGTGGGACCCTGGGCAAGTCACTTAACCCCAACTGCCTCAGCAAAAAAGCAAAAAAAAAAAAAAAAAAAAAGGCTCAGAGGCTTTGCCAAATTGTCAAAGGGATCCAGGAAAAAATAAATTAAGTCCCTCTAACCTAGTGTAATTTCTTCACTCTCTAGATAAATAAACTGAGGAGGACCAGGTTATAAAGTGACTTGCCTAAGATTATATAATCATAAGACAGAGCAGGTGCTTTAACAGTTACCTTTCTAGTCTAGGACTCATTCCACTATTTACCAGGGTTATACCTTTAGGTCCTGCAAGTAAAAAAGACTTCATTGGTTGTTTCCTCCACAATATCCACCACCATCTACCCTCCTCACCACACTAGGCTGGCTTCCACAAGAAGAATGACTGGCGACAAAACCACAGGATCTGCCACAGGGAGAACCCATGAGACTAATGAGACACTGTGCAGTGACTCACAATTACAACTCCAGTACATTAAAAAAATAAACTGAAAGCCACCAAACAAACATATCCCCACACAGGCCATATTCAAAACTCTTCAACACTTATTGAACCCCAATAAAAGTGTAAACTAATGGTAGCAGGGAACCCTCCCCAGAGGGAGCCATTTAGACTAGGAAGGTCCAAGGATTTTTAATAGTGAGCAACATGCTGAAAAATCCATGTACTGGGGCCAGGTCAATCTTCTACAAATGAATCACTCAATCAAACAAAAAAAAAGCTTTTTTATTATGAGCTGGCCACTATTTTAGGTCCTCTGACCTCAAAGTCAAAATAAAATAGTCCCTGTTCTCATGGAGTTTATATTCTATCCAGAGAGATATGTACATTTATAGGTATATTATTAAACAAACAAAAAAGATACAAGGTAATTTGGGAATGAGATGCTTGCAGTTGGGGGCATCAGAAAAAGCCTCATGCAAAAGTAGAAAAAAAAAAGATGAAAAAGATAATGATAAATGTTGGAAGGGATGTGGGAAAACTGGGATACTAATATATTGTTGGTAGAGTTGGGAAATGATGCAACCATTCTGGAGAGCAATTTGGAGCTATGCTCAAAAAGTTATCAAACTGTGCATACTCTCTGGTTGAGCAATGTCACCACTGAGTCTGTATCCCAAGGAAATCATAAAGAAGGGGGAAAAGACCCACGTGTGCTCTTTTTGTGGTAGCAAGAATTGGAAAATGAGTAGAAGCACTCATCAACTGGGAAATGGTTGAACAAGTTCATATAATGAAGGTAATGGAATATTATTATTCTATAAAAAAATGATGGAACAAGATATCTTAGAAAGGCCTGAAAAGATTTACATGAACTGATGCTGAGCGAAACAAGCAGAATCAGGAATACATTACACACAATAACAGCAAGAATGCGTGACGATTAACTATGAAGGACTTGGTTCTTCTCAGTGGTCCAGTGATACAAGGCAATCCCAATAGATTTTGGACAAAAATGCCATCTGCATCCAGAAAAAGATCTAAGGAGACTGATGTAAATCAATACATGCTATGTTCACTTCTTTTTTATGGGTTTTTACCTCTCCCATAGTTTTTCCCTTTTGCTCTAATTTCTCTCTCCCAACATGGCTCATAAAGCAATGTGTATTAAAAATTAAAAAAAAATTTAAGTAGATACCTGAGCTAACCCATGAAGCAAACAAAGACTTCTAAGAGGTATGGGAGTGATTACTCCCATAGTATATGGATGCTGACAACAAACATACAAGGCATTTATTTAAAGCCTTTTACCCCTCCAACCCTTCTTTCTAGACTGATATAATATTATTCCTCCTACTTCTTGCCTAAGTGTTTCATTCCCCCATATAACATTCCATCTCACCATCACATTGCACAAGGCGCCTTTTGCCTTGCCTGCTCATCTAAAAAATCCTAACTCCCTCTAAATCCCAATTCTTGAAATTCCTAACTCTCCTTCAAGTCTCAGTTCAAGTGTTATCTCCAATCCAAGACCTTTACTGATCTCAAGCCCTGCAATTATCAGCACTCTGCATATCTCCTGAAAATGATTTTGTATTTATTTTATATTGACATCTCTGGGTATATGCTGTTTTAGTCAATAAGAATCTGGTACTTGGCACTGTTAAGTACTAAGAATACAGATTTAAAGCCTTTCACCCCTCCAATCCCTCTTTCCAGACTGATTTAATTTTATTCCTCGTGCTTCTTGCCAAAGTGGTCCAGGTACATTCCTCGATATAAAATTTCATCTCCTCATCACATGGGGAAAATAACATATAAAAGGAAGTTGAAAGGAGGTTGGGGAAAGAATGGAGATGTCCAAAGGAACTCAGCTTGTGGGAAATAAGATGGCTGGCTTAAGTACCAAGAAGTTCTGAAAGGAACTGTCCAATCAAGGGGAGGAGCAGAAGATACTTCCAAGGTAAGAGCTTCAGGGCTGAAATGATCTTCCAAGATGAAAAGATTTCTGGGACACTGCAGAGAAATCTGGAAGAGTGCCACAGCCAGATGCAACTATTTGTCTTTATATACACAATGCCAAAAAAAAAGACAACATAATTCAAGTCAAGTACATCCCAACAATGTCAGTACCAAACTATCAAAATTAAAGCACACATCTTTCCATTCTGGTAAAAATTACCAGATTACAAAAAATGGAAAGGAACACATCAGTCCTACTCATGCTATTAAATAGTTTTGCTTTACCATTTGGGACTTGTGGGGTATATTGGGGTGATAACAAAAAAAATCTCTTGCCTCAAGACAAAAATGTATTTAATGAAAAAAGTTTTTAAAAAATTGTTAAATGTTTAAAAATTTAAATCTTAAATATTTAAGAAACTTTTGAAACTGATTTTAATGTTTTCTTGAATTAAAAATAAGGGGGAAGGGTGGTATTACAAGGGGAGAAAACATGAAGAAGTAACAAGGGTAATATTTAGATGGTCGAGCAACTTTAGCAATGGCACCAAAATGGGAATATTAGGCCTAGGAAACTAACAAGATTAGAAAAAAAGGATAGTCTTTGGAAAATAGAGGGGAATCAGGAAAGATTCCCTCACTGATTGTATAATAAAGAAACAAACACTTCATTTTCAACAAACTGAACTGAATTAAGATCTGTCAATGACAAGAAAAATAATGGAATATTGAATTGCTCTATTGAAGTATATGGACAAAAGCCAAGTGATAAGGGATCTTAGAAGCCAAGTTTGGGGATCTCAGACTTGAGATGGAAGGTTTTGGGGAGTGCTTGCAGGCTCCCAATCAGGAGAGTGAAATAATGAAAGTATCTTGGGACACCAACCCCCACATTCTCTACTACTGAGGAAGACATGATGCCAACTGTGCATTCAAAGAAGCCAGTCATTATTCTAAGAATTCTAGGCGTACTGTGTGGGGAACCATAAAACCACAACTCCAAGCCACATGTCACAATGGACACACACACAGACGCACATATACATACACACTTACTGACTCACATTCTGGTGGAATGACAGAGGGGCCTCCAGTGACAGGCAGAAAAGTGAAAATACATCATTAGACAATCTCCATTTGCAATCAACTTTTGCTTGAGGTACTGTGCCTAGCTAGCACTGATCATTTAAAAAAAAAAAATCAAATAGACAAGACCTGTAAGTTAAGGTGATAATAACATAGAGAAACACGTAAAGAGAGAGAGAGGAAATGCAGAAGAACCAGAATACCAAGCCAAAATATTGTGACAGGAAATGAAAATAGCTGATATCCAGAAGAGGAGAGAGTACGGACTAATATTCACAATGAAGAAAAGAGAAGGGGGACATGAAAACATAGCAGGAAAGAACGATGAACTCATTTCTTAAGTTCTATTGGTTTTGGGGGGAGTTTTAGACTCTCGTTTCCAAAGGAGATGATCATTTTAAGTAACAGGTTTAAACTAGACTGCAACCATGAACACTATCAAATAATCACAGATATTAAGCTGGATGGGCAACTATCTTCATTTTGTGAATGACAAAAATAAGGCTCAGGGCGTTTCGGTGATTTCACCAAGGTCAGACAAGTAATAAGTGGGACTTGAACAGAATCCCTTTGACTCCAGAGCACATTCCACTACACCATGCTGGTTTTCTGAGAAAGGTCAATATTTTGTACAAAGTTTTTTCCAATTTCTTAAATTCCAAACAAACTCAGCTCATATTCCAGTATATTCATCCAACTCACTAAAAACCACAAAATCTGAATGAAAACACTAATTAGTCATGATGACATAAGGACAAACCAAAATGCATGAATTTGATTTCTTTTTCTAGTCTACCACAGATTAAATTTGCATTATTCAACAGGTACAAATTTCTTTAAGAAGTGGTAATTCCATGTTCATTCACCAAACAAGAAAGTAGAATTTTAGGAGTCCAAGAGTGTCTAAAAAATCTCTTCCTTTCTCACCTTGCTGAAAAACTTGCCCACAACAAATGGGGGCCAAAGGAGCCTTCTCTCTGGTTGCCAGCTTACCAGATTGCCTACTTTGACAAAGAATGACTCAAATCAAAGCAACCCTATCTCCGACCACAATTACCTCCTACACTGTGTGACTACTTAAACAGGTCGATGTATGTAATTCAGTTTGTGTTATGTGTGTCATTATCAGATGACTGGTCAACAAAAAAAGCAGTTAGATATTCCAAACGCCAAACAGCCTTAAGTTAGGATCACACACTGAACCAATCAACCAATCAGCAAGCATTTATTAAGCATCTGCTTTGTACCAGGTACTGAACTGGATATTGGGAATGAAATCAGGATTGTAAGCAATACAAGGCCACAAAAATCATCAGCTTTTCTATATATTACTAACAAAATGTGGTAGGAAGGATTTTTTTTTAAAGTAGCACTTCTTTCCAATCTCTAGTTAGAAAATGTATTAAAGTATCTGGGTGAAGACACATATCTAACAAACTGTCAAGGAGTTATTTTTATAGATCCAAGTGGGGAAAATTAAATCATCTAGAGGGGGAAAGAGAAAAAATAGTAAAGAAAATAATGAGGGGAAAAGTTAGAATGAAGGGGCCTAAAAGTAACTGACTTTTATAAAAAAAAAGTTATTACTAAAACAATTTAGTATCGGTTAAAAAAATAGAAAGATTAGCCAGTGGAATGCAATAGCCAGAAGCAGTCAAATACAACAATATAGCACAAAAGTAAAGAGGCAAAAATTGCTAGGAAAACTAGAAATTAACTTGATAGAAATCAGGCTTACAATAATACCTTTCAGCAAACACAACATTAAATTCCAAGTGGATATCTACTCTAAATATGAAGCAACATATTAAAAAATTGGAGAACAAAGTAAAATAATACCTTTCACAACTATGGCTAAGGAAAAGTTCTTAACTAACCAAGGATAAGCATAAGAAAAGACAAAGAGAAAAATTTTGAATAAAACAAACTGAAAACTGTCTACACAAGCAAAATAAATGCATCAGATTCAGAAGGGAAACAATCCAGAAAAATTCCTAAAAGAAAAATCTTTGGTAAAAGTATAATATCCCACAAACATAAGGAATTCACACACACACACACACACACACACACACACACACACACACGCATGTCATTTCCCAATTGCTAGATGGTCAAATATGAACAGGCAGCTCTCAAATGAAGAAATCCCACCTATCAACAATTATATGAAAAAAATATCAAATTAAGTAATAAATGTTTATTTTATTTATTCAATAATATTTCATTATAAACAATAATTTAATAAATACTTATTTAAACTAATAATAAATAATAATAAAACAAATTAAAACAACTTTGAGGTCTACTTCAAATCTTTCAGATTGGCAATGATTATAAAACTGGAAAATAACAGTAATGATAGGAATCCATAATTGATAGAACTGTAAATTCTGGAAACCAATTTTATATCAAGCATTCTGGAAACTAATTTTATATCAATAAACCATACATAAATCCTCTGACCTTGGGATACCATCTTTAGGCCTGTACACCAAGGCAGTCAAGAACAGAAGGAAAGGACACATAACCTACAAGAATATTTACGGGAATATCTGTTGTGACAAAAAATTGAAAACAAATTAGGTGTCCATCAACTGGAAATGTTGAACAAGTAGTGGTTATACATAAGCAATGGAATTTTAATGCATCATGAAAATTAACCAATATAACGGATCCAGAGAAACATGGAGATTTATGTGAATTATTGCAGAATGAAGTTAGCAAAAACAGGAAAATAATAATACATAAAAATAAAACAATGAGAGGAAACAACTCAGAAAGTTCTCCCAGGTGATCAAAGCAACAACCAATCATGATTTCAAAAGACTGATGAACTCTATCCACCACTTCTTGGCAGTGAAGACCTGAAGTAGATCTAGATGTCATTCATTACTTCTTTTTATGCCTTCAAATTCAATGAACTCCTTTTCAGAATAATGCTTTTAAATAATTGAAAGAAATGTTAAATTTCAGTAAAGGTTAGTAAATAGAAAGCTATAAAATTTCCCCATCATAGAGCATTTGCAATCTAGGGTTGACAGTTTTCAAATTAAGAACCCTAGAACATTCTTATTCTCAAAAACTGTGAATGGGTGGCAGCTAGGTGGCACAGTGGATAGAGCCCCAACCCTGAAGTCAGGAGGACCTGACTTCAGACACTAAACACTGCTTGTCTGTGTGACCCAGGGCAAGTCACTTAACCCCAATTGCCTCTGGGGGAAAAAAAAAACAACTATGAATGCTTTTGTTTTGCTTGATGATATACAGGGAGTTATCTAGAAGAGGGTGGGTTGGAGGGCAAAGATAAATATAGGGGAAAAAAAGAACATTAATAGAGCATTTTAAAAGGTGAACAAAAAAGGGGAGAAGTGCAGAAGAGGACAAAAACCCAGCAATTTCTTACTACCTTATTAGCTTACAGATGTTTCTTTAAAAAGAAAATTGTGACATTAGTTAATTTTCTTGTATAGTCTATGACTGCATTAAAAAATATCTGGAACTGTTGGATTTACAAGAAAACAGTTTTGTTTTGTTTTTTTAATAGACAAAATCTTTGCTTTCAAAGTGGTTACATTCTATGAGTATAGTGGGGAGAAACGACCTGTTTATCATTCAATAAGCATTCATTAAGCATCAACAATGTGCCAGGTACTGTACTAGGCACTGGGGATACAAACAACTCCAATTCTCACACATGTTTTTATTTTAAATAACTGCTTACAATATATCAAAATGGAATCAATGAAGTCACACAATTGCCAGTCACTTACATACAAAGTTGGACATAAAGTCTACAATGTGCAGAAAATACTGGTATAGTAAGTACTCTTTGTGACAAAAGGAGAAGCCCCATGAAATATCTGAGCTCAGAAAGCAGGAATCAATCTAATTTTTTTTTTAAAGAATCTAACTTGGGATCCTGGGAAATTAAGGACTTAAAAGCTTTGTGAGGGGAGGGGAGAGAGAGCAACTGGGGTTAAATGACTTGCATAGAGTCACACAGCTAGTAAGTGTTAAGTGTCTAAGGACATATTTGAACTTAGGTCCTCCTGAATTCAAGACTGATGTTCTGTCCACTGAGCCATCTAGCTGCCCCTTTAAAAACTTCTTGATAAAAATTAAAATCTCAAGGCTTAGTTTAGATGCCCTACAGGAAGCCTTTATAGAGCCTCCCAATAATCAATCTCTCCAGGGATCTTCCCTTTGTACTTTATCACACTCCCCATATTCTATTTTGTAGTAATTATTTGTAGCACTTTGCATTGATTTTATAGCTGCTTTAACTTTCTTATAAGATTATAAACTCCCAGAAGGCAGAAACCAAGTCATTTCTTTTTCCAAGACTCCCCCCCCTTCCCTTAAAAAATGCCTTGAATATAGGTCTTTGTTTACATTTCTTTTTCTAAGACTCCCCCCCCCTTTAAAAATACCTTGAATATAGGTCTTTTTTTTTTTTTTTTTTGTATTTCATTTATGCTCTTTTGCTGAGGCAATTGGGGTTAAGTGACTTGCCCAGGGTCACACAGCTAGGGAATGTTAAGTGTCTGAGACCAGATTTGAACTCAGGTCCTCCTGACTTCAGGGCTGGTGCTCTAACCACCGCGCCACCTAGCTGCCCCGAATATAGGTCTTTGTTTTACTGGATGGGCTAGGTACCTAAGAGGATGTGGCTCATGGCCTATGAACAGCAAGAGTTCAATCCATAATATGTAGCATAGTGAAGAGCTAGTTATGGACTGACTCAGACTGAATGTGAATAGCTTTGGCCAGAAACCCCTACCAGACTGATTGATTGATTGATTGATTGAAATTTTTTTTTTGACAAGGTGAAAGATGAAATTCTTTGCCTCAATTGCTACCTAGGATTAATCACTGAATGTGTAAGGCCTCAGTCAAATTGAGACCTGTGAAAGACCTTAACTAGACCAATATATCTTACTGCATCCAGGGCCATCTTCAATCTTTCAGATCTATAGCTGGCTACTCGACCCAGATGGCTCTGGAGACCATAGTGAGGCAGGTAACCCTGCACAGCTCTCCCTCCCTTAAATCCAATTCACTTTTATGTCATGACATTGCCTTCCTGATGTCATGGTGCTTTTAGAGAACTAAGGACAAAAACAAAAACCTTCCAACCATGGTATGACTATTCACATACAAGGAAATATTCATGTAACCCAGCAAGTAATACGGTGGTTAGAGACCTAGGTTTGAAGTGAAGAAGACCTGGATTCAAATCTATTCTCAGACACACCATCTGTATGATGCTGGAGACATCTTTTAACCAATCTTTAATCTCAGTTTCCTCATCTGTAAAATGGAAAGATCGGACCAGATGACTCACTGTCCCTTAAAGCTCTAAATCTTCGAATGTCCTGTAATCCTAACCCAAGTCAGTGGAAACTGCCCAGCAATCTGATAGCATGTCAATATACCTAGACTGGTTTCTAATTTACAAAATCAGAAAACATCAGAACTCTAAGAAGTCTGAGAGACCCTTTAACCTCATTTTGCAGAGAAAACCCAGGTTACACAGCAAAAACCATGTAAAAAATCTAGGGGGTTTTAATGGCCTGCAAGCTCAGTATGAGTCAGCAGTGTGACACAGAAGTCAAAAAAAAGGCCTATGCATTCTTGGGCTGCACTAAGGAAGGCAGACAAAAACTCCAAGAATTGGGAGGTAAGAGTCATCCCATTCTCAGCCAGTCAGACCTCATCTGGAGTGCTGGACTTGCTTCTTAGCACAAAATTTAAGGAAGACGTGGATAAACTGGAAGACTGCCCAGATGATCCGGTCAGTGAAGGATCTGATACTATAACGAAAACCAGATGAAGGAATTGGGCATGTTTACCTTGGAGAAAAGAAGAAAGCAAGGGAAGTATTCTCCCTTCTTGAAGGTTTTGAAAAAGAGACTAATCAGATATATTATAAAGGAAATCCCTTTTATGTGTGAGTGAATTAGGTCCTTCCAATTCCCCCATTCTGGGATTCTGTGCCCCTGAACTTGCTAAAGATTCTACACTTGCAATGCTGTCCATTTATCCCTTCCTTGTCACCTGAGCCCTCTCCAATCAAGGATCTTTCCCATGCAAGCCCAGATCCAGTTCTGGGATGGAAGAGGGGCCTCCCAGATTCTGCCCAACTCATGAAAATAAATGACATAAGTATTTTAACATAATTAACATGTAGTGGACTTCCTGCCATCTAGGGGAGGGGAAGGGACTAGGGGGGAAAATCTATAATGGAAAGCTTTGTAAGGGTTAATGTTGAAGAATTACCCATATGTATGTTATGCAAATTTTTTTATTCATTTTTCTCTTTAAAGACACAGGTCAGAGAGAAGAAATCCATCTTTATTAATTAATTCTACCACATTCAAATCAGACAATCTTAAGAACCAAATTATAATATTGAGTATTGACTGCATTAGATGATGAGGAAGATACAAAACTGAGATGAGATACAGTGAGCCAGACCCATCAGGGGTTTCACAGTCAAGGTGCACAATAGGCATGTTAGAGTCACAAAAGGGCTTTGTGTGAAGGTCTAAACTTCTAAAAGTATCCCCAGCACCCAGCATAGAGCCTAGAATACAATGGATGCTTAGTAAATGCTTGCTGAATTAAATTTTATCAAACAGGTACATATTCCAAGCAAAGAGGAGGAGCATAAAAGCAGGAAAACATAGGACACTAGGACAGAGAACAGTCTAGCTCCTATGGGATGCCATAAGAAGAAGCTTTGAAAAATGCTATTATTAAATTAAATTAAACTTCATTTGATAAAAGGTTGTTGAATGAGTTTGAGAATCCTTTCTACCATATATCTGATAAGTGCTCTATTCTATGACAGGCCTCTATTCCTATCACTGGGGATGGGAAACTCATGCCTTGAATGGGAACACTTCTATTTGGCTAGAACTTCTTGATCCTTTGTCTGGTATCTAATTGGTACAATCATGAAGTACTGAGTTCAAATCCTGACTCAGCTGCCTATTAGTTGTGTAATGCTGAGCAAGTCACTTAAATTCTATTTGCCTCAGTTTCCTCATCTGTAAAATAGGGATAATAACAGCATCTATTTTATTGTGAGGATCAAAAGAGATAATAATTGTAAAACACTTAGGACAATACCTGACACATAACAAGCACTATATAGAATCATCATCATAATTCTACTTCATATGGCAGAGAGTCAAATATTTTTAATGCCTCTCAAGAACTCTGAGAAATGCTCTACTTCAAGATATTGTTTCTGGAACCTCAGAATATCCATGTCATCCCACACCAGCCTCAATCACTATTCCCAATTTCCTCCTTGGCTGGACAACATCTCTAGTAAAATGTGGTCCTCCAAAAAGAACATTAAAAACTTCTGTTCTGTTTGGAGGACCACATTTTACTAGAGATATTGTCTGACAAGCAAAATTCATTAAGCCTTTCTTTCATCTGCCTTAAACTAGACAATATGCTTCTTTAAAAAAGGAAAGGAAAGGAAAGGAAAGGAAAGGAAAGGAAAGAGGAAAGGAAAGAGGAAAGGAAAGAGGAAAGGAAAGAGGAAAGGAAAGAGGAAAGGAAAGAGGAAAGGAAAGAGGAAAGGAAAGAGGAAAGGAAAGAGGAAA
>JAJPUD010002239.1:208473-314398 GCA_023553655.1 Myrmecobius fasciatus
AGGAAAGGAAAGGAAAGGAAAGGAAAGGAAAGGAAAGGAAAGGAAAGGAAAGGAAAACAAAACTTAGTTTTTCATAGTGAGCTTGTGGTTAACTAAAACCCTCAGGTCTTTTTTACCATGAACTTCTATCAAGCCAGAATGTCCCATTCTCTATTTATAAAAATCTTTTTTTTTTTAAATTTAAATGCAAGACTTTAAGTTTATCCCCAGCAAATACCATCTGTGGGTTTAGCACAACCCTTTTATACTATTCAAGATCTTTCTGAACCTTTACTTTGTCCAAAACAAAAAGGTTTTTTGTTTTTTTTTTTTCAAATTAAAAAATTGATAAGTACACCTAAAGGCGTTCTTTCAGACCAGTGAAGAGAAAAAGCAAGAGAAGATAGGGAAATGCTTAGCTAAAAGATGATTTTATAAGCATAATGGGATTTTTTTTTTTTTTTTTGCTTTTTCTTTTCTATGTAGTAATTGTCCATTAAGCTGGCCATCCAGTATGGTGGAACCACAGTCAGGATAACACAAGATTTAGCAGCTTCTACATTAAAGGATGAGGGGGCCTGGAATATGATATTCTGCAGAGCAAAGGAGCTAGGATTACAACCAAGAATTATAATACTTCAGGGAGGAGAAATGGATATTCAATGAAACAGAGGACTTTCAAGCATTTTTCATGAAAAGACCAGAGCTGAATAGAAAATCTGACTTTCAACTACAAGACTCAAGAGAAGCATAAAAAGGTAAACAGGAAAGGGAAATCATAATGGCCTTAACAAGGTTAAACTGTTTACATTTCTGAAAAGGAATATGATACTTGTAACTCCTAAGAACTTTCTCATTATTAGGGCCATTAGAAAGAGTGTATATATAGACAGAAGGCATAGGTGTGAGCAGAATGTAAAGGGATGATATCTAAAAAGATACAATTAAGGGGTGAGAAAGGAATGTACTGGGAGAAAGGGAAAGGGAGGGGTAGAGTGGAGTAGTTATCTCACATAAAAGAACAAGAAAAAGCTTTTACAGTGAAAGGGAAGGAGGGACAATAAGGAGGAGTAAGTGAACCTTATTCTCATCAGAATTAGCTCAAAGAGGAAATAACAAACTCAACATACATTCCATTAGGTATCAAAATCTCTTAGCCTACAAGTGGGAGGGAAACAGAATGGGGAAGGGGAATGCATGAAAGAAGTAAAGGCAGGCTGGGGAAAGTTACAGTCAGAAGCAAAATACTTTTTTTTTTTGGGAAAGACAGAGTAAAAGGAGATAGAAAATAGAATAAATGAGAAATAGTTAGCAATACTAATTGTGAAAAAAAAAATTGAAGCAAGTTTCTTTGATAAAAGCCTCATTTCTCAGACATATAGAGAACCGAGTCAAATTTATAATAAGAACCATTCCCCAAATGATAAATGATCAAAAGATATGAACAATTTTTAGATGAAGTAATCAAAGCTATCTACAATCATATGAAAAATTACTCTAATTCACTATCGATTGAAGAAATGCAAATTAAAATAATTCTGAAGTTCTACCCATACCTACTAGATTGCTGTAGGACAGAAATGGAAAAATAACAAATGTTGTAGGGGATGGGGGAAAAGAGACATCAATGCACCATTGGTGGAGTTAAAAATTGATTCAACCATTCCATAGAGCAATTTGGAACTATGTCCAAATATCCATGCATACCATTTGATCTGTATGCCAAAAAAGATAAAAAACAAAAACAAAAAGTCTTATAACTGTTCTTTTCTAGGGGCAAAAAACTGAAAGTTGAGGGACTATCATGAATTGGGAAATGGATGAACAAAGAGTGGTATATGATTATAATGGAAATTCTGTGCTATGAGAAATTATGCTCTCAAGAAAACCCGGAAAGATTTCTATAAACTGATGCAAAGTGAAAAGTACAGTGTACAAAGTCACAACAATAATGTAAGATGATCACTTGTGACCAGCTTAGCTATTCAGGAGTATAATGATCCAAAACAACTCTGAAGGTCTTATGATGAAAAATGCTATCCATCCCCAGAGAAAAAAACTGATAAGTATCTGAATACAGATTGAAGCATACATTTTTTTACTTTATTTTTTCTAAGGGTTTTTTTTTTTTTGGTCTTATGTTTTCTTTCATAACATAACTATTATGGAAATGTTTTGCATGACTACACATGCATAATCTATACAAAACTGAGAAGGCATTGAGATTGCCTTCTCAATGAAGGGGGATGGGAAGGAAGAAAGGGAGAGAATGTGGAACTCAAGTTTTAAAAAGAAAGGTTAAATATTATTTTTATATGTAACTGAGGAAAAATAAAATATTAAATAAATCAACAATAAAGAGGAAAAAATGGAACACACATTGGTACAGTTAAAAATGTGCCACATCACATAGTATCTTCCTCTCCGTAGTCCACTCATAAATGAACAAAAAACACAAGACCAGTACCACTCTCTGCACCAGCAGGAAATGATCAATATCAAATATGGCCACAATTTCCCATAATCTATCTGGGTTTGTTGTGGTCACAAGAAAGCTATACGTGCAGCCAGTATAATTACACTTTTTTGGAGTGGGGATGTCCAAACTCTAAATTTTGTCCTTTGGGTCACAAATTAGAATGCCAAAACAAAATCCCTCTTCTGAATCTTCAAATGTCAGAGAAAGTTCTCTCCCCTCCTCATTTATTGTCTTTGCCTATAGTCTGAGAACACAAGCCAGCCATCTGCCCCAAGAAAGTCATTCCAGAGAGTCTGAATACTCTGTGGTCAGACTGGGTGACCTTAGAGAAAGTATGGCTGAACCCCCTTCTCATTTTATTTATTTGGGGAGGAAGGCAATTGGGATTAAGTGGCTTGCCCAGGGTCACAAAGCTGTGAGTGTTAAAAGTCTGAAGTCAAATTTGAATTCAGGTCCTCCTGCCTTCAGAGCTGGTGCTCTAACCACTGAACCATTTAGCTGCTCTATCCTTGCTCATTTTAAAGAGGAGATAACCAAAGGTCAGAGAGGGAGCATGACTTATGTGCTTCAATAATCATGTCATTTGATCACATACCTAGAGCTGAAAGAGATCTTCTTAGGTCAATGAAAAAAAGAAAAGAAATTTTGACTTTGAAATCAAAAGACCTGGGTTCAAATCCTGCCTTTACACAGCTATTTATCTGAGTGACCTTGGTTAATAATTAACGTTATAATTCTCACAGCTAGTTAGAATTAATATGGTACTTTAAGGCTGTTAAAACACTTTAGAAATATTATCTCATTTGATCCTCACAACCATCTTGGGATATAAGTGCTATTGTTGTGAGTGCTATTATTAAGGTTAAGTACTATTATTACCTTTATTATACAAATATGATGGATTCCATAATCAGTTTTGTTTTGCTTCTTTTTTTAAGGCTATTTATTAAATATTTTAAATGTATAGAATCAGACCTGACTACTCTTGGAGCAGCATAAAATTTTTCTCATAAAAATAAATGCCAATAACATTCCTAATACAAAAGTATATGAGCCATATGTTTCTTTGCCCAGGATAAATAATAAACATAGCAAGTGAAAGACAAGCTCTCTTTCAGGGTTTTGTTTTGTTTTGTTTTTCCCCCTGGATAAGTAATATACCTAGCAAATGAAAGATAAACTCTTCTTCAGGGAAGATTAATAAGAATATCTCAAATTTTGATAGCCCTCTACAGTACTTATAGGGTTTCACTTAATCCTTGTAAGAACCTTGAGAGGCAAACAAAACAGATATTATCAGGTCCATTTTATACATGAAAAAATTGAGGGTTTAAATAAGAAATGATTCATTTAAGATCATAAGATTTTATGATAAGTTGAAAACTCGGTTCTAAGTTCAAATCCAGGCTGAGATACTTACTAGCTATGTGAGCCCAAGCAAGTCATTTAACCTCTTTGCCTCAGTTTCCATATCTATAAAATGAGGGTGATAATACACCTATCTCCTAGGGTTATTGTGAGAATTGAAATAATTGTGAAGCACTTAGAACAGTGCCTCATCTAGAATAAGCACTATATAAATGTTATCTTTTGTTATTATCATTACTGTGATTCATTCATTCATTCATTCATACATTCCATGACCCTAGGGGCAAGTCATTTCCCTGGTCTAAGCCTTCATCAGAAGGAGCTTAATTGAGCATCCTTCCAAGCCTATTTAGCAAGGGCTCAAACACAAATGTTAGAAGATCAGAGCTCTCCACCATATCATCCCGGTTCCATCAGCAGTATGTGAGCCACTCTTAATGACAAAATTATCCTAAGGTTTCACCTTGCACCCTTGAAAATTGGCAAAAATGACAAAATGTAGGAATAATCAAAGGGCTGCAAGATGACAGCACACCAAAGTATCATCAGATAGGTAAATGAGTACAACCATTCCAAGAAGCAATCAGGAAATATACAAATAAAGTGATTAAATGCTAACTTTCTTTAAAACTTTCTTTAAACTATCTTATACCCTAAAGAGGACACTGATCAGAAGAAAGTACCCATATATTCCAAAATATTTAGAACAGCACTTTTTATGATAGCAAAGAACTAGAAACAAAGCAGAAACCTAAAAACTTTAGAATGGTTAAGTAAACCATCATACTTGAGTATAATAGAAAATTACTGTGCTGTAAGAAATGATATATAAGATGAACACAGATGCACAGAAAGATCTATATGAGCTGATGCATAATAAAGTAAGCAGAACCAAAAAACTATATACACAATAATCACAATAATATAAATGGGAAAAAAATCACCCTCCAAAATGAAAAGAGAATGTTGCAAAATTAAAAAGAACAAGAATGGTTCAAAATAAGAGATATGAAAAAACAAATCCCTCCTTCTCCCACTCCACCCCTATGCAGGGGTGCTAAGTTTACAAAAGCATATTGCATATATTTTCAAACTTTTTCAATGTCTTGGATCAGTTATGCTGATTTTTCCTTTTTCTTTTTCTTTCTCTTCTGTCTTTAAAAAAAAAGAAGAGAAGGGATAGTGGAATAAATTTTGGTGATGTAAAAGAAAAGCCATCAATAGAAACTTATTAAAACAAAGAACCTAATGTGAGCCATTTTTTTCAAGAAATAGTTACATTCACACAATCCTATTCACTTTGTTTTATGGTCCTCTGAATACATTTGGGCAGCTAGATGATGCAATGGATAGAGCACTGTACTTGAAATCAAAAAGATTCATCTTCATAAGTTTAAATATGGCCTTAGGCACTTACTAACTGTGTGACCCTAGGCAAGTCACTTAAACATGCTTGCCTCAGTTTCCTCATCTGTAAAATGAACTGAAAAAGGAAATGGCAAACCACTTCAGTATCTTTACCAAGAACACCCCAAATGGGGCCATGAAGAGTCAGGCACAATTGAAAAAAAAGGCTGAACAACAAAATATGCATCTGAGAGACAACTGAACTATGGTAAAAGTGAAGTGAGTCCATGACTATGGAACAATTTTTTTCTCTATGTGAGAATAATAGCAAAATGTTAAAGTAATCCACATTTGGGGATCAAATATTTGACTGACCTTACTCTAGCATCAAAGCTCTAATCTACTGGACTACCTGCCCATATTCAAGTTGGTTGTAAAGATAGTTTACTTCCTGTATTTTATTTACTGAGTTACTTCAAAACTAGCACAGTACACAACTTAGGCTCCATATTTTTATTCTATTTAACTACTTTAAAAAGTGTATCTAAGTATTACTCATCTTTTGTATATTCAAGGAATATTGGTTGTTTTTTACAAATCATGGCAACCTCTACTAGAAGATGGGTAAAGGAAATGAAAGGAGGTGAAACTCAAATCAGATTGTTTTGCTACTTGTCGGCAGATCTAATACAGAGATTGGTGAAGAAAGAGGTTGAAACTATAGTACAGAGATACCTTACACAAAGTTGTGCCGCTTAATGTCAAGCGAATCATAGGATTGTTCAAATTTAACATAGAGAACTAAATAGGGAAGTGATATGGTCATCAAATTTTAGAAAACCTCAACTTGTAAAGGGAGGGAAGGGTAGACGTAATCAGAGACCACCTAATCAACCTATATCTAAATAACATCATTGATAAGTGGTTATCTACTCTTTTGTTTGAAGACCTACTCCAAGGCATAGCTCTAATTAGATAGAAAATTTTCTTTACATCAAACCTAAATCCATCTCCTTGCAACTTTCACTTCATGAAGAATAAATCTAATCCATCTTCCTTATAACAGCCATTTAGACATTTCAAGAAAGCTATCCTACCTGTTCTAAATATCCTTTTCTCTCAACAAAACATCTCCAATTCAATCAATCTTTTGTTTTTATTTTTATTTTATCTTATTTCCAATTAACAAGCATGGTGTCCCTTCTCCCCTCCCATTGGAAAAAAAAAAGCAAAAACAAAACCCTAGTAAAACTATGATTCAAATTATACTCCCCTAAATTATTACAAATATGAAAAGTTGGACCAAACAAATCCTCACATGAGCCATATCCAAAAACATATGTCACAATCTACATCTTGAGTCCATCAATCTCTGGCAGGAAGTGGGAAGCATACTCCATCATGTAGAATCACAGTGGGTCACTGCATTGGTCAGAGGGTTTAGGTATTTCCAAGTAACTTATCTCTACTGTTCTTACTGTGTAATTATTCATATTCTATTCATTTCACACCGTATTAGTTCATGAAGTCTTCCCAGATTTCTCTCAAATCATTTTTGCATTACCATTTTTTACAATAAAATAATAACCAATCACATTCATATCATAATCTGTTCAACCATTCCCCAACTGATGGGCATTCCCTTAGTTTACAGAAATTTGTCACTGCAAAAATTACTATAAATATTTTTGCACAAATGGGACTTTCTCTTTTTTTTCTCTCACTTTGAAGTATAGGTGGTATGGCTTATTTGTGGTATGGCTAGGTCAAAAGGTCTGAACAGTTTACTTTTGGAACATAGTTTACAGAAAGGAATGAATTCAGTTTCACTAATACTGAATAAATGTGCCTATATAGGCTCCAACAACTGTCATTTCCTTTTTTGTCTTGCCAATCTGATAGATGTGAGGCAAAACTACAGAATTGTTTTAACTTTCAATTCCCTAATTATTTATGATCTGGACTTCAAACTGTTCTTCATATGACATGAACTTAAGCACCTTCATCATTCTTGTTTACTCCTCTGGATATCCTCCAGTTTAAAATAATAGAGTTATTATAGGGCAAGACAGAGGGATATAAATCATCTCATAATCATAATCATATGATTCTCTCTTGCCATTACATCATGGAGAAGCTTCACTGATATTATTGATACATTGATACATAAATGAAGACCAAACCTGTAACATTGACACCATTGTTCCTATGATACTAAACAATCCCAAATGCCATGTTTTTTCAGGGATGGCCAATGATCTTAAGCAGGTATCAATATTGACTAAAATTATAAGCTGAGAAACTCAATTAATTAGAACCAAGTCTTTTAATTGTGTGAGCAACTAGGTGATATAGTGTATAGAATGTCCAGTCTGAAGTCAGAATTCAAATCAGGTCCCAGACACTAATTGTGTGATCCTGTTCAAGTCACATAACCCTTTTTTAGCTCAGTTTCTTCATCTGTAAAATAACTTGAAGGAAATGGCAAACTGCTCTAGTGTCTATGTCAAGAAAATCCCAAATGGGGTCACAAACATTCAGACAAAATTGAAACAACCGAACATCAAATTCACCTCTTTGTTTCCCATGGTTACTCTCCTTTCTGTGTAACAATCACATCCCAGAAACTTCTTCATACTGTTTGATGATTTCAGCACTAGAATTCACACATTGAATATACTCTCTACTTCTGGGACTCCTTTCTCTGACTGGATAGCTTCTCCCAGAACCTCTATTTAAAGAGAGCATCCAGGCACTTCTTTTCCTACAAGGTTTTCCTACTACTTCTTTTTCAGCTTTCCCCATTAGAATTTCAGCTCCTTGAGGGGAGGAGGGCTGTCTTTTTGTTCTTATTTGGCACAGTGCCCAGTCACAAAGTATGTACTAAATGAATACACTGTGATTGACTTCTTGACTGATGTAAAAACAAAAGACATCAGTAAGATATGTATTATTTAAAAGAGATCCTGCTTTTAAGAAATTTACTTTTGACTAACAAGAAAAAACACATCAATTCTAATAATGATTATACAAGGGAAAGTATAAAAAAAGAACAAGACAGAGTGTTCAGAGAAATCTGAAGAGGAAAAAAATCACTTTTAGTTGTTAGAAAAGAGGGATCCAGGGAAGACTCCCAGGGCAGAGGTGCAGCTTGTGCTAAGTCATGAAGAACAGGGGGTATTTAAATAAAAGAAGAGTCACAGGGGATAAAAGTCTATTCTTGATATAAGAAGCAGCAAGAGAGAGAAAAATGACTTTTCCATAGTGATCAGTACTCAGTATGACTTTAGAGACTGACAATGAAGTGCTTCATTTACAAAAGTTAAAATAATAACTCACATTTACAAAGTGTTTCGGTTTATAAAACCTCTTCCTCATGATAACTTTGTGAGGTAGGGAGTGCAAGCATCCTCATACCCATTTTACAGAAATAATTGGAAGGGAAGGCAGGGAAGTTCTAAAACCATATGCTTGCTTGCTTGTTTCCTTTTTTCCTCCTCCTCCTCTTTTTCACTTCTCAAACTCCCAAGATGACACCACTTTTATCCATCCACAGCCAGCAAGCCCTAAATACAGGTGCACAGGGCATCCTAACCAATCTTCCCCACCCCACTCACAGTTTGATTTCATTTACAGAGAAGTTTTAACCCATTGGGCACTGGATAAAAATTGAGAAGAAAGTTGTTACAGGATGGATCTCTTTTTTTCTCCAACAGGTTGTTCTCATCAACACCCCCCCCCAATTCTCTCTCCCTCTCTCATCCACCCCACCTCCCCAGGCTAGATGCATGCTGATTCTGTAACTGAGTCACAACCCCATTCAAGAAAGAAAGAGAGAGTGGGAGGAAGGGAGGGAGGGAGGGAAAGAGGAAAGAAGGGAGGGAGGAAGGAAGGAAAGAAGGAAGGGAGGGAGGGAGGAAAGAAGGAAGAAGAAAAGAAGGAAGGAGGAAAGGAAGGAAAGAAGGAAGGAAGGGAGGGAGGGAAAGAAAGGAAAAAGGGAGGAAGGGAGGGAGGGAGAAAAGAAAAGAAAGAAGGAAAGAAAGAAAAAGAAACCACATTATTGTAAGACTCCCTCTTTTGTTTGCTGTGTAGAATGAAAAGTCATTCAGAACTTTCAAAAGGAATTCATTACCTTTTTCAAGGGTCATTTATTTTTTAAAAACCACAATTACTAATTCCAAAGGCCTAAAACCATCATTTCTCCAACTAGAAAAACTCAAGTCAATTCAACAATGAATTTTTAGCAAGAAGAAGCAGCAAAAAGAAAGTCAGAAAGACTACTTAGAGAATAACTGATGTATACATTCTTGGACTATACTGATATCTACACAATGTCAAGAAAGATTCCTAAACTTCCTTGCTCAGTAAACTTCAATGGTCCCCTATTGCCCCTAGAAGCAAATAAAAACTCCTCTATTTGACATCTGAAGCCCTTTAAAACTTGGCTTAACCTACTCGTACAGTTTTATACATTATTCAGCTTCATTATTCTGCAATACAAACTGGCCATCTCACTGGGCCTAACATAAGTCAATTCTTCTATGCCCATGACTTTGCACAAGCTGCCTCTTCTCTCCCCACCCCCATCTACCTCCCTCCTCACTCTGCCTTTTATATTCACTGTATAATATCTATATATATTTGTTAACTTTCCCCATTAGAATGGGAATCACTGGAGACTAAAGATTGTTTCTTTCTTTGAACTTGTATTTCTAGCATCTCACCTAGTGACTGGCACAGAGCAGATGCTTACTGATGAATTGATCCTAGAATCCTCATTTTCCTTCAAAGCTTAGCTCAGAGGCCACCTTCTATATGAGACCTTTTTTCATTTAAACAGCTACTTCCCTAAATTTTATGTAGCACTTATTATGTGCCAGGCAATATACTAAGGTCTTCAGCAATAATAATAACTGCTAACCTTTATATATTGCTTGCTATGTGCCAGGCAATGTGCTAAGTTCTTTAATAATAATAGCTAATGTTTATATAGAACTTAATATGGAACAGTCACTATGCTTTAGGGCTATAATCATAACAACAAGCTATGTTTCAGATAGGGCTTATAATGTGAGAGCTATTGTGCTAAATGTTTTTAAATTACTATTTCATTTGATCCTCACAACACTATGTGGAAGACACTATTATTATTATCATTTACAAGTGGGGAAACTAAGGCATATAGAAGTTAAGAGACTTATCCAGGATCACACAACTAGTAAATATCTAGGGCTACATATGAACTCAGGTATTCCATAAATTGCACCATTTACCTGTTTTTGTTGTTGGAAATTGAATGAGATAATTATTTTGCATTTACCTGTTAAGTTGTACATACTATACCTACATTATCTATATATTATACATGTAGCATCCCTCTACATAAAGCAGGAGCTGTTCCTGAGCTTCAGAATTTAATATTTTAAAATACAGTACACTTCAATCTAGGTATTCTATTTTTTAGAAAAAAACTTATTTTTGTTTGTTTGATTTTTAATATTCTGATAATAGAAAATCTAGGATAAAGCACTGGCTCTAGAGGCAGGAGGACCTGAGTTTAAATCCATCTTCAGTAATTTCCTAGCTGTATTACCCTGGGCAAGTCACAACCCCAATTGCCTCCAAAAAAAAAAAAAAAATCTGGTTAACTATTTCAAGATATTTCAAAAGACCAGTTGCCCCCAGGCCTGATGTAACTTTATTATCAATAAAGGATAAAAGCTAGCCAGAGGCTGAAGCCTCAGCTTTGGAGGACTGTAAGAAGCCTTTTTTCAGTCTGGCCACTTCTAACTCCAGGAATAACTCTTAAAATGTCCTGAAGTCACTGACTCCCCACCAGGAAGGCAAATGTAATAGAGGCCTCTGTTCCCTCCTAGCTAATCCCAGGCTAGCATCAAGGAGCAGAATTATTAGAAATGGCTCTGATCAGAAGAACTAAGTTTAAATCTCAGCTTTCTTATCAGCATAAACTTCAACAAGTCACTTAATCTCTGTGGGCTTCTATACGCTCATTTGACAAAATATTCTCTTCCAGTTCTAAGTCCTATAATTCTCATCATTCCACTAGTAATAAAAGACTTCTTTCTGCTCTTACCCTATCTAAACCCAGTATGTGTCATGTTTCAAAGTCAAATGAGCACCACCTTCCTCCAGTGGAATATTCTTTTCTTGTTGATAACCTAACTCCCTATCTTAGGAAAGGAGCAAAATGATTTTTTTTTAACTTAGAGAAAAAAAAAATCCCCAGAGTCTAAAACACAGCGCAGCTTTAAGAGCAAACTTTTCTCGCTATAGTGAGAGAGAGGTTTTCTACCTTTTACCCTCTCAACTAGAGTTTCTATCTATTTTGGTCACTCAGACCCAAATAAGCCAGAGCTCAAAATATAACTCTTCAAATAAATTTGATCACACCAGTAAATTATAACATCAAGATACAATTTTAACAAAGTCAGCATACCCCATTTTATTCCATTCAAGAAATAATATTAGTCCTTGTTAGTTGACAAACAGCAGAAGTAGGGAATCTTCTTTTTGATAAGCATCACTGAGGTTTGGTTTGGTTTGGTTTGGTTTGGTTTAATTAATTAAAGGCTACACAAGTGAAAATCAACTTAAATTGAATTTTTCTTGGATGACATAAAAAGTTATGGTTTTTCAAGTTAGAAAAAAGTCTAAAACTTTATTTGTGAATTTAATATTTTAAAATACAGTACACTTCAATCTAGGTATTCTATTTTCAAACCCTTCTTCCCGAACTCCAGCTATCTTTTTTCTACTTCCACCAACAATATGGACTCTGACCCTGGAACTACTTAAGGCTCTGATAAGTGAGCAAATCTTATCACTTCTGGCCATTGACAAATCATAGAACCCCAGGCCCATACCTATCCGCTTTTAGGTGAAAACTTTCACATTAGAAGGAAAACTCCTTGAGGGCAGAGACAGTCACATTTCCCTATATTTTACCTACAGTGCTTAGTGCAGTGTCCAGCCAATAATAAAAGCTTAATAAATGCTAAATCATTCGTGCATTTATATTATGACCAGAACAGAGGAGGAAAGAAAATGCAGAAAGTGAGGTGGTGGAGAAGATAAGAAGCAAAGAAAGAGGAGAAAAAAATGAAGAAGAGAAATCAACAAGCAGGGAAAGGAGAAAGAGAAAGGAAATCAGGAAGGGTAGAAAAATAAGACAGGATAGAACCAGAGAGAATCAAAGGAAATCATCAGAACCAGAGAGACAATTCAAAGGTTCTGAGATTACATTATCCATAAAGTCATTATCACATACTTAACCTTGTGGGTCTGAGTTTTCTCATCTGTAAAGTAACAGGTTTAGACAAGAGGATCTAACAGGCATGTTGCTCATGGTGGAAATTTTTGCTCAGATACACAAAATCAAAGTTTCTTAAATAATGGGTCAAGACCCCATATGAAGTTATGAAACTGAATGTGAGAGTCAAGAAATATCAAAACATAGATCAACTCTGAAAAATGTTAAAGATACCCTACATCCTGCAGTACTAAATATTCCACCAAGATTTAATCCTTTATAAAAAAGAAATAAGCACATCCATCTCATTAGCATGCAAATTTGCTTTTGTCTTTAATAAATGGTAAAAAAAATCTTTTGCATACCACAGAATTATTTTAAAATAATTTTTTATGATTTATTATCAGTAAAAGTTTTGATTTGTATGCCTATTTCATATATCTATATACACAGGATCGTGTAAAAATTTTTCAACCAAAAGGGGGTCACAAATGGAAAAAGTTTACTAAGTCCTAGACTAGATGAGATTCTTTGCTTCCATGTCTATGGTCCCTTCCAGTTATACATCTAGTCTTTGGCTTCTAGGTCTTGCTCCTTTTCCCCACTATTGTTGCACAATGCAATTCTAATTATTTGACCAATCATTGTTCACAATTCTTCAAATTCTCTCACCCATCAATTAAATCAACAGGCATTTATTAATAAGTGCCTACTATGTGCCAGGCACTGTGAATGACTAAGCACCAGAAATATAAAGAGAGGCAAAACCAAGGTTCCACTCTCAAGGAGTTCAGTTTTGACAGAGAAGATAATATCTAATCTTTCAGATGGCACAATGGATAGAGTTCAGGGAATGGAGTTAGGAAGACATATCTACTTAAAATTCAAATCTGGCCTCAGATACTTCCTAGCTGTGTGATGCTGGGCAAGTCACTTATCCCTGTTTGCCTCAATTTCCTCATCAGTAAAATGAGCTAGAAAAGGAAATAGCAAACCACCCCAGTATTCTTGCCAAAAAAAACCCAAATGTGGTCATGAAGAGTTGGACATAACTAAAAACACTAAACAAAGAACATACAAGATATATATATATATATATTGTAAATGGAAGGCAATCTCAGAAAGAAGGGATTAGCTAAGTCATAAACCACCAAAGAGTCACTGTCTATGGGATTGATGGAAGAGGAATAATTTGAGAATAAATATAATTAATAAATAATTGAGTATTATTAGAATACTACCTGAGCTGCAGTAGCAATAAGTGACCAGATCAGAATCATCCAATGAATTCAAGTCCCCATTCTTGCTATATAGCACAAACCATAAGTCCTCAACACACAAAGATCAAAAAAGAAATTAGTTAGTATAGAAACTGGTTGCCATTGCAGCCAGGATCCTCTGCTCCCTCCTTCCCCTCCCCCCCTTAATCAACCACCTTTCCTCTCTGCTACCCCCAGGAATCATATGGCTCAGGGGAAATCAGAAATAAGATACTCAAGGTCTAGCCAGGTTCAAAGCTAGAAGGGTCAATAAAAAGTTAGCTTTGGAAGAGATATTCAAAATTTAAGCAGCAATTATTAAATATTTACCGTGTGTCAGGTTCTATGCTGAACAATGGGAAGGTAATGCAAAAAAAAAAAAAAAAAAAAAAGGAAAAAAAATACTTTCCCTTCCAGGAGATCCCATTCTATGGAAAGGAAAGAAAACCTACTTTGATAAGAAAATACAAAATATATGCAAAGTAAAGAGGATCAGGATAGGCTTTCTGTAGGGGGTAGCACTTAAGGGAAACCCTTGAAAGAAGATAAGGATTCAAACAGTCAAAATAATGTGCTTATAATGAAAGAGTAAAGTTTAGTTCTAAATCATCAAAAAAGGGGACAGGAAAAGATTCATATCTTACCTTTTTATATTATGTGAAATTGCCAGTAGTTAATAACCTCTACTCTGATTATTCCCAATCCACAGCTCCCCCATTCCCAGAATCCCAATGCAATATTTACATGCCTTAGAAAATAAGCAGTCCGACTGCCCACTGACAGAAAAGATTTGCAGGGAATAAGCCCCTGGGAAATGGGGCACAGACACTGTCATTCTGGAGCCAATTAACTCGACTTTCATATGAATGAAGAACACCCCACGTGTGCTGAAAACAGACCAGATCTCTCCAGTGTCCTATTCTCTCTACCGGGGAAAGTCAAGTCTCTCTCCCAGCCCCAGCTGGAGCATAGCTCTCCACATTCCTCTTTTGGTCTGAACAGAATATACATTAGTATAACCTTTCCTCAATAAGCATGGGCAAAAAGCTGAAGGTCTCTTGCTTGATAAAATTATGTTCATATGCATGGTCTTTCCACAGTAAGACTTTGATGAACTCAGACAAGATTCAAGTGGTAATTACACTTTTTTTTTTTTTTTTTTTTTTTTTTGGCAAGGCAATTAGAATTGTGACTTGCCCAGGATCACACATATTAAATGTCTAAAACCACATTTGAACTCAAGTTCTCCTGATTTCAGGGCTGGTGCTCTAACCACTGTACCATTCAGCTGCCACTATCAGTTACACTCTCATAGCATTTCTATCCATTTTTTACCAGAGTACAATGAAATAAAAACAGGAACTGTTTCCATTTTTTATTGATAACTGTTTTCTTTGTATCCTCAGCACCTGGAACAGGGTCTAGCATACATAATTATTGAGTTGTTTGAGTCCTATCTGATTCTTTGGGGATCCATATGGGGTTGTCTTGGCAAGGATACAGGAACAGTTTGCTTTTGCTTTCTCCACCTCATTTTACAGATAAGGAAACTGAAGCAATTAGGGTGAAGTGACTTGCCCAGGGTCACATAGCTAGGAAATGTCTGAAGCTGCATTTGAACTCAGAAAGAAGTCTTCCTGATTCCAAGTTCAGTGCACTATCTTCTCATCTATTCAATATCCAAATGCTCCAATGTGTCTGTGATCTCGGCGTTTTGAAGTGCCCTCCAATGATGTGGTTTCACAAGCTAGTCATATCTGCACTTCCTCCTTAGCAATTCCTGGCCTCTCAAGTTCCCTAAAGAGGATTTTTCCTGACCCTTAAGAGAAAGACATCCTGAGTATAGTCCACTGGGCCTTTCACCCATTACCCTTCCCTCCCTCTTCCCAGCTCATCTTCTTTTTCTATCATATATTTCCCTGGTGGTATGTTTTACTTCTGTTTTTCAAAATTCTTCATTCACTATATGTTACAGTCTCTACAACCCTCCATTATCTTTCTGTGTAATAATCCTTTTCAATTCTTCAGAGACCTTTGTTTCTATGTTTTGGAGCCAGACACCAAATCTTGCTATTAATAACAGTAACTAACTTTGATATAGCACTCTAGAGTTTGCAAAACTTACTGATCTTGACAACAACCCTAAGAATTAGGGAGGACAGCTATTACCAGACAAACTTTGTAGAGATTTTTTTTTTTAAATTGAAGCTTAGGGGCTAAGTGAATTAGCTGCATCACTGGCTATGGGCAGAATTATCCAGGTCTTTGGGGCATCCCCTTCCATTATGCAGCTTCTTCCATTACATTTAACACTGACATTTAACATTTGAGGGTTCTCACTCTTCTACCTAGAATAACTAGGTGGCACATGGGATAGATAGTCTGGTCTGAAATCATATTTATGAGTTCAAAGTCAGATTCAGACACTTTCCAATTGTATAGCCCTGGACAAATAATTTAACTCTGTTTGCCTTAGTTCCTCCTCAGTAAGATAAGCTGAAGAAGGAAACAGCAAACCACTTCAGTATCTTTGATATGAAAATCCCAAACAGGGCCCCCAAGAGTCAAAAATGGCTCAACAACAAAACTCCCCTCCCCATTTTTTCTTTAAAGTAAACAATTCCAGTTCTTCCAAGCATAAATCTGATTTTCAGAATACTAATAATCTTGCTTTTCTTTTAGAAAAAGTACTGGGCTGGTAGTCAGTCAGTCAAAGGATCAGGATTCAAATCCCTACTAGGATTCTTGTCACCTTACCCTTGAATCAAGTCACTTATTATTCTGAAGTTCAATATCAACTAGAAAATGAAATTAAAATAGACTGGTAGTAATAAACTTAAATAGAAACACTAAATGTACCTAAGGAAAAATGTAGAACATATATATTGACTTAGAAAATTACATATTCACCTTATTTGTGTTCAATTATATTTTTATTTGTTAACTATTTCCCAGTTCCATTTTAATCTGGTTGGAGAATGTTGCCGCTGCATGTTTGACACCTTTGGAGTAGATGATCTACTTATAAAGTCCCTCTCTGATCTAAATAAATCTATGGCCCTTTGATTTATCTAAATAAGCTAGTTCCTACTACCTATAGATATAGTAAATTCAGAAGTAGATGCAAGACTTGAACAAAAGATACAGAATGGGCTAAGTATGAAAAAAGGCTACTCCAAAATCAGGATTTTGGCTTTGTTCAGGACCTATAGGTAGAAGTAAAATGAGAGGAAAGACAGTTGACAAAAAAAAAAAAAAGAGGAAAAAGAAACAATGATTATGGGGCAGAAGAATAAAGGCAAGAAGAGTAGTCAAGAAAATGGGCAAACCAGAAGTTTCTCAACTAGGCAATCAGTGCCTGGCACACAGCAGGCACTTAATAAATGCTTGTTACTCTCCTTCCCTCTGAATCAGGGGGGGAAATGAAAGGAGCATCCCATTAGAAAAACATTTATTAAGTGTCTACTAAGTGCAAGGCCCTGGAGATAAAAAGACAAAAATGAAAACAATCCTTGCCTTCTGGGAAATTGTATTTTAAATAGAGTAAGTTTCCAGCCAAATTCCTGCAAATTGAAGGTAAACTTCTCTCCCCAAAAAATATACAGATGACAAAGAACCAAAAAAAAAACCAAAAAACAATAAACAAACAAACAAACAAAAACCAAAAGCAGATGCCCATAGACTGGGAAATGGCTAAACAAGGTGAAATTCAAAATTGTAAAAGAATATTGTTGTTGTTTATCAGTCATGTGTTATTATTCATGACCCTAGTGGGAGTTTTCTGGACAAAGATAGGGAATGGGTTTGCTGTTTTCTTTTCCATTTTCTTTTACAGATGAGGAACTGAGACAAATAAGGTTAAAGGACTTGCCCACTGACAAACAAGCAACTAGCTTTGAACTCAGGAATTCCTAACTCTAGGAGTGGTGCTCCATTCACTATGCCATCTAGCTATCCCCGTGGAATATTTCTCTTCTGAAAGAAATGATGTACAAGTTGAATAGGTAGAAATATGAAAAAGATTTATAAAAACTGATGAAAGAAAAGTAAGCAAAATCAGGCAAACAAAACAAAAACAACAGCAATATAAATGGAAAGAACAAGAAAAAAAAAACCCAACTAAAACCAAATACTGCAAAATTATGATCAACTTTAGTCCCAAAGAAGAGAAATGGGAAGCCACACCTTCTTTTTCCCCCCTGAAGCAATCCAATCTGGATTAAGTTACAGCTAGTGTCTAGTATCTGAAGTCAGATTTGAAATTCTCCTTTTTTAAGATGTTGGTTAGTTTTGTTTCACTTTTTTTCTTTCTTCTTTTTTTTTTAAACAAGGAATTTTAAAACTTTTTAATCCTCTACTAACTGGGCAGAGACAGAGTAGGGGCAGATACAAAAAATATCACTAAGCATTATTTTAAATGACCAGGCACTCACCAATACTTTTAAAAACACTTAGAATAAACATCTTTATATGTATGTATGTATATTGTCTTGCCCATTAGATTGATAAGTACCTTGAGGACAGGGACATCTTTTGCTTTTTTTTGTATTCCCAGCACTTGGCACATGGTAGATGCTTAATAAATGTTTACTGATTTACTGATTAGATTTTTCCTGGCAGTAATATTGGCCTTAGGAAACCCAACCAACCTTGACTTTTAAATCCTCTAGATATTTAGCCATAGTCCCTAGAATTTAATAAAGCTAGATACATTGATTTAAAAGACTATGCAATTTACTTAGAATAGTGATTCCTAGCACTAAATCTGTGATACCTCAATGTCTCCACTCAAAATATCTCCTGAATTTCTATGTGTACCAACAATGTTATGAAAAGGAGGGTTAGCTAATTGAGGGAGGAACTCTTTTATGCCTAGATTTCCAGTGTACTAGTACCTAATAGAGTTACACATAGTAAGTGCTTTTAAAAAATGCTTATTAGATTGGATTAAATAAAAACCCTGTAAGGTTTTACAAAAGATAAACAAAATAAGCCTCTTAGGTATACTGTCAAAATTCTGCAAAACTTGTCAAAATAAAATAGGTTATAATTTGTTTCAAAGTAAAAAATAAATAGTGGGAAGAGAATCCTGAATTTCAAAAAGTTTATTTCTTTTTTATTAAAGCTTTTTATTTTCAAAACATATGCATAGTTAATTTTCAACCTTCATTCTTGAAAAACTTTGTATTCCAAATTTTTTCCTTCCCTTTCCCCCACACTCTCCCCTAAACAGCAAGTAATCCAATATATATTAAACAAGTGCAATTCAAGAAGCTTATTTCTAAAAGACTGGAAACTAGTTTAAGAAATTATTATTTCTTAATAATAGTGGGAGTGGGAGCAGCTAGATGTCATAGTGGATAGAGCACCCCCATATCCCAAATCAGGAGGACATGAGTTCAACTCCCACTTCAGCCACACTACATTTACTATCTGTGTGACCCTGGGCAAGTCTTTTAAATCCCAAGTGCCTAATTTAAAAAGAAAGAGAAAGAATAGAATGGGAAAGGTGGAAGAAGGGGAGGCATTTTTTTCCCAAGATTACTTTGTATCTATTTAATTTGTCTCATATATACTTATTTAGGTACAATTTGTCTCACCCTATAGAATTAGGGTCCTACAAGTCAGGAATTACGTATTTCATTTGTATCTTTCTAACTCCATTGCCTAGACAAAGTGCTAGGTTCTTAAAGAACCATAGCGCTCCCTCTATATTCCCTAATCTGGTAGAAAGGCTATATGACTTCCCATAAATTTTAAAAAAAAAATGACTTTTCCCTACAATCTTTGCATAAGTCCATCATTTTATTACATTACAATTATAAGAGTATTTTTCCATAAATCTCTTTAGCATTCCCAAGATTTCAAAGCTTTCCCCATGACAGTCAGCCTACCCCGACCCTACCAAACTCAAATCAGCAAATTCTCTTGATAAAAATAAAGAAAGAAAAAGAAAATGGGGAGGAAGAGTGTAATACAGCTGCTGAAAGCAGCATTTGCTAAGAAGTCAAAGCCTTCAACCTTTATTCTGTTTTTTCTTTTTGGGTTTGGTTTTTTTTTTCCACATACCATTTATTTTTTCAAGGACACATCACCCCTCCTCTATCAGAAATCTTGCATTAAATGTTCATGTGTAGAGGGCGGTTGGGGAGGAGAAATCTAATATTCACTGGATTTCCTATTTTGACTAAACCAGCACAGACAGAAATACAGATAAGGCCTCGGATAACTGATTTAACAAAATGTCACTTATTATAAAGGATGGGGGATGGAGCAACATTTGCATTCCTCTGCTCAGTAAAATCTGGAGCCAAAGGATGGTCTCCCTAGCCAAGAGGCAGAAAGAGAATCAGGAAAAAAGGGAAGGTGGTCCTTAAAGAGATGATTTGGTCCAATTCTCATTTTATAATGGCCAGAGAAGAGAATTAAAGGATCTTAGAAGGGGAAAAGTTAACCTACCTCCAAAGACATATAGCTAAGCTCAGTTTTTATCACAGAGAAAGAATAAATCCTGGAGTCCCCTGTGCCTCTTTTGCCGTTCAAAAGTGAAGGAGAATTTTGAGTTTCCATGCTAGGCCAAGCACTACCACTACTATTTCCCTAACTGAAAGATTCCCCTTGTACTATGTCTTCATTTCCTGCTCTTCCAGTGGAAACAAAACAAAACAAAACCTGCTTCCTACCCTCCCCCCTTAAAGTCCTTCATATTCTGGGTTCAACGGACCTTTTAGATTCCCTTCACATTAACTCCCCATCTCACACTTGAAACTGCCCTACTTTGCTATGGCAGTTTCCCACCTCCACACCTTTCCACAGGCTGCTCTGCCAGAAACGATCCCCTGCCCCCCCTCACATCCCTGTCTTAGAGGAAATCCTTGTCTTGCACAACCTCCCTTAGACCTTTGATTCTCCCAAATGTTAGCTCTTAAGCTCACACATTTTGCTTTTCATTTATATTAGCTCCTTTATAGACAAAAACTGTTTTCACTTTGTATCTGCCTTTCTAGCACACATTTCGCAGTGGCAAGAGGCTCTAAGAGTCAGGCAGAATATCTGGATTCAAATCCTGAATGATATTATCTACATGACTCTGGGCAAATCACAGCCAATCTGAGCCTTAGTTTTTTTCATTTCTAAAACAAGGCGTCTAGATCTAAATATGTCATTAAATTGAATTCACAAAGTCCTCTGGGCTGCTTTTTTCCTCAAACAAATTACATGAAAACCAGTCTGGTGAAAAATCATTATTCCACTAAAGACAGAACACCCTCTGTGAGAATTCAAACCATCACAACCCCCTCTCCCCTTCTCTCTATTATAATTTCATGAATTCAGCTCTAGTCTCCCCCCAAAAAATTGTCAGCTTCCTGATAACAGAGACTGTGGGCTATGTTCCCCAATCCCTATCCCAACTGATGCCTACACACAAGTAGGGCTCAATTGGACTCACTTTTGATTTTGAGTCCGCAAGGAGTAAAAGAGGTCCCTAAATGTCACCATTTGGGTGTGAATTAGCATGAAAACACCTCATGGAGGCATGGAGCCTTCCCTTCTCTACCTGCTTCCTTCAAACTCACAACAGTGCCAGACAGACTATCCTAATCCCACCTCCAGTTACTCATCCATTATCCTTTGTGAATCTGGGCAAGTAATTTTCCCTTTATAGATATCAGTCTCCTCATCTATAAAAACCATCCCTACCTGCTTTTAATCTATGCCCCTAAAGTCTTAGACTTACTTGTAAATCTTAGCAAAAAATCACAAGGCCATGTCATAGGACAGAGGCCCAATTTTTAAAAGAAAATACCTAAATATTTCTGTCTCAACTATATGAATATTTCACACTAAACTTTTATTGGCCTAAATTACTCTGGATTTCCCCGTACTTTGTATATTTTCTGCACTACCTTCTCACTAGAGGATTAAATTACATGACTTTCCTCCATCATTCCTTTATATCTCTCATTGATTCACTTCTTCCCCTCCAACTGAATCTATGGGGAACAAATCAAACTGATAGGAATAAGGCCGATCTTTCAGAAGAGACATTTCAGTGCTTAACAGTTTCAATCTAATTCAAAAAAAAAAAATCAACAGGGGCATCTCAAACTCAATGCCTCAAAAATGAACCCATCATCTTTTCTCCCTAATACTACCATTTTTGTCAGAGACATACTATTGTCCCGTTAGTTCTCCCGAGTAGATAACCTTGAGTTATCTCAGACTAGTCTCTCCTTCACCTACCAGGTACATCCAATCCATTATTCTACTTTAGCAGTTTCTTTTATATCTAGGAAGGTGATATCAGTACCATGGAAATGGGCTCTATCTAGGATCAGAAGCAGCCTGGGTTCAAATTTTCCCTATATAGTCTTGAACAATTCACTTAAACTCTTTAGACTCAATTTCCTGGGGAGGGTGTGCACAGCTCTTGGATTTATAAAACCAAGGTGCCTTTAATCCATGATCCATCCTTTTTTAGACTCACTATTAATACCATCTGTCTGAACTATTGTACTAATTCCTTAATTTTCCCTCCTGTTCTCCCTCAAATCCTGCTACCATAATCTTTGAGATCTGGTCTTTTCACTCTCCATTAGATTTTAAGTTTCTTGTGGACAGGGAATGTCTTTTGCCTCTTTTTGCTTCACTATATTAGTGGCCTAGCATATAGTAGTTGCTTAATAAATGTTTATTGATTAATTCTGCTCATCAATCTTCAGAACTTCTTAATTACTTCCAGGCAATTTGCTGTTATTTCTCTTCACAGATAAAGTGGCTTACTCTTCTTTCCCTTAGTTATACAATGTCCTTTTTCTGTCTCAAGGCCTCAACTTACATGGTTCCCTTATGCTGAATGCCTGCCACCTCCTTTCCTCTTCAATTACTGAATTTCTGTACATATTTAAAATGATATTCAACTACACAGGCCCATATTCAAATGCTAACTCTTCCATAAAATTTTTCCTGATGTCTGCCCTTTCCCATTTCTCTTGCTATTAAAAATCTGACCTTCTGGCAAAGGTACTACTACCATGGAGTATAGAATAGAGGTGTCACACTCTCTACCAGCAAAAAATTCCCAATGTAGCCTGAACCAGTTTAAAAGGTACTTGGGAAATGTTTAACAAAATAAATAAAAATTCAATATAATGTTAACTTGTTGTTTTCTAAGTCAATAGAAATCCCACAAGGAAAACATTTCTATTTGAGTTTATCACTGATGTAAAGTATAAGATTTATCAGAGATTGTCTCATCTCCACCCTCCCACCTACACCCCCTAGCAGACTGTAAGCTTCATGAAGGCAAAACTCAATATTGCCTAATTTTTTTTTCCAGACCTGCCAATTCCAACTAGGAATTTTTATTGACATCTAGCCTGTGAAAGATATCAGGATAGGCACTGTGAGAGAGAAAGCTAAATACTGCCAAGTTCTCAAGAGCTTTGTCAAGGACCTGGATTCAAATCCCAGGTCTACTATTTTCTATGAGACATTGAATCTTTTAATTGCTCTGGGACTCAGTTTCCTGCAACTGTAAAAAGAGGACTTAATACTCTATAAGATCCTATCCAGCTCTAAATCTGTGTGATATTATTCATAACAAATGACCAAATAATTAATACAAAGGAAATCAAGATTAAAGACAAAGAAGTGAACTAGAACTTCTAAGAGGAAGGAGAGAACACTTTCACTTGGGGCAATCAGAGAAGGTTAGCTAACAGATGGTTAGTAGTCTGAAAAATGCAAAGTCCCAAATGTGAAGTTCTTTCCCCCACACACTCATTATTTCAAAAATATATTCACTTTCTTCCATCCTTAGGGGACCTAATGTTTAACCAAGGAAAATACAACAGGTTCAATGATAAAAGTTCCTCATTGGTTATATTTTACAGCCTGGTGATACAAACTTCCCCTTCCCCCTCCATTTCCCTCTCTATGATATTCATTTTCAGTTCTGCACAGGTACTTACATTCAAGATGTTAGCATTGAAAAGATGATGGAGCTCCATTTTGATGGGAAGCTTACAGTTAGAGAAATCTCTAGTTTCTCCAAAGCATACCTTACCACCCCCTTCAAAGGCAGCTAGGTTGCACAGAAAATAGAACCCTGGGCCTGGAGTCAGGAAGACTCATCTCCCTAAATTCAAACCCAATCTCAAATACTTACTAGCTGTGTGACTTGTTTGCCTCAGTTTCTTCATCTGTAAAATGAGTGGCAGAAGGAAATGACATACCCTAGGGCCCACTCAAATGACCAAAAACATACCCATCTTCCCAGCTATCACTCTTGGCATCTCTTTTCAAAATGGAACCTTGGACTCAGGTCCAAGACCCTCTGATAGAACAAGGCCTTCAAATCACAGTCAAACAATCTCTATTTCTTCCCCCTCCCCTTGCCCTTTTCCAACTCTCCTTTACAATCTTACCCTTTTTGACTAGAAGCTCCAGGAAAGTAGGGACTATAGCTTGCAATTGTATTCTAAGAGTTTTAGCATGATGTCTTGAACATAGTAAGTACTTAAATAAATACTTTATCTTTTTAACCAAGTAAAATGTTAACAAGTAGCACCTAATTGAAAAAGTATTCATAAAAGTTTAAGTTAAAAACCTACTTGAAATCTTCTTTACACAGATAAAGAAGCCCTTTCTGGACAGAAAGAGAAAAAAAAACTTTTGCCCACACTGAATTCAAATAGTCTCAAATACTAAATTAGATGGAATCTAAATTAATGAAACTCAATTATATATTGACTGGAACAAGCCTGGAAAGACATTTTTCTTTGGCCATCAGCATTTAACAACACAAATATTTTCTTAGTAGAACCTGAAAACAAGAGCAAAAGGTAGGGGAGGAACAATTGAGAGTAAAGGGACATGAAGGAGGTTTTTTAAGTATAAGCATGAGTCTAGAAGGGTTGGATTTTTGTTTGTTTGTTTCGTATAATATCTGAAAAGTGATCTGATTTTAAAAAGCCCACCAAACTACCACTAAGCAGTCCTTTATAATCTAGAGAAAGGACTGATGACTAAAAATGGAAAAGGGGCTTTCCTAAGCAATGGTTGAGAAAGGAAGGGGAGCCCTTTTGCAGAATTTTTCCCAACGGCCCTAAGATTTAAATCCATGCTTCTGCCTATCTAATTTCTTAAACCAGCATGGGAATCAGAGCTGTCTTTTCCCAATCACATTACAACTAGTTTTCAAATAAATCTAATCCGAGGCCTAAATTACTGTGATTGAAGATTCTTTTCCCCAGAAGAAGGAACTCACTCCTACCTTTACGCTGCTCAATAATGCAGTCAAATGGGCTGGGGAAAAAAAAAGCTTGCAAGATTTTTGATGCAGTCTTAACTCTTTGGGGCTCCTGCTGTCACTGTTTCCACAGTGGACCAAGCCTCTCTACTCCAAGCCTAGAATAGGGTTCTTAAGCTGGGCTCCGTGAATAGATTTTCAAAAGATTCTTCAATTTGTATTTTTTAAAATATATCAAAATACATTTTTATATACATTATTTTATGCATTTAAAATCATTATTCAAGAAGGGGCTCAGAATGCCAAAGGGATTCTTCACCCACATATACAAACACTAACACACACACACACACACAGAGTAGGGAACCTCTGACCTATGAAAACATGGCATATACTGCAGGTAAAAGTCATCATGCAAGGTACCATAATACCTTATACCCTTCTTCCATGTGGCCAACTTTCATCTGTATGTACAGAACATCTGGAACATTTAGAAGTCCAAAGGACTTTTCCTCCCAAAACCTATACTTTGCATTTATTCCCACTCACTTTCATAAAAAGGCTTTAAAAAAAAATTTCACTTATTCAAATGCAATTTTCGAAAATCACCTTTAAATTCATTCACTTATTCACCAAACATTTATTAACCCTTTCTAGGGGTCCTAGGCACTATTCTGGTGCTGAGGAGACAAAGACAATAGTTCCTGCCCTAAAGGAGTTTACATTCTATTGGAGAGAAATAAGAACATAGACTGAGAAAGAAAAGTAATTTGAAGGAAAGGCATTTACCAAGAGGGCAGCTGCAATCAGGAAATGTTTATGTAGCCATGCTCAGAAAGAAATCTGGGATACTAAGTTGCAGCAGTGAGGAGGCCTATCTATGCAGAAATGGAAAGAATAAACACTACTTTTCTACCATCACCCCCAGCAGGGTAAAACCCAAATCACCTGCTTTCTCAATAAACTTGAAGTGAGGCAAGGGATTCTCTAGCACTAGTAGCTATCTTAAGGACCCTAAGAGCCTTATAAAAATTCAAGCATCTTTTTTAGAAGTCTATTTTGTTGGGGGGAGGGAAGAAGGGAGGAAGACAGGAAAAAAAAAAGACTGTCATAGAGCTAACACTCAAAAATGTGTCCCCCACACCACCCGAGCTGAGAAGCATTCCAGTAACTAAAACAAAGCTGTACTTACACAAATCAAGCATTTTTCATTTTCTCCTTTTATTCTTCATCCTTCATTGAGATGCTAATTCAGAAATTTCATTAATCCACACACATCACACCAGCCCACCCAGGACCCCACATCCATCCTCCTTCCCATTAGCCACCAGGCTTTATGAGGCAGGAAATAAAACCTGGGGGGACTGAGTATTGCATGTGCACATAGAAAACTCAACACCTGCTCCCACCACCTGGGATCATAGCCTCTGGTCTGAATCAATCAATCAACAATCGTTATTAAGTACTTACTAAGTCTGATGGGGGAGGGGTTTGATGGGCAGAGGGAAGAGAGCCTCCGCCCCCCGCCCGGGGGGGGGGGGGGGAAGCAAAGCCCAGCCTTGCCCTTAGAGAGCTTACACTCTATGGGGAAAAATAAATACAAGTAGACAAATGGAAGGAAAGGGACCAGAAGGGAACAAACAATTACTAAGCTCTTACTAAGTACTATATATTGTATCTATTATATGTTAACATTTACAAGTATTATTTCATTTGATCTTCATAACAACCCTGGGAGGTAGGTACAATTATGATCTCCTTTTTACATTTACAAAACAGAGGCTAAATAAATGCAAGATAATAGGGAAAAGGGATCCTCTTAATATCAATTTAAGAAAAGAAGCTTATCTAGTGTTCTTTCCACTATATTCATGCAGAAAGATAAATAATATTATTGTGAAAACCACCTTAAATTATATAAGCTATTCTCCATTATCCCATGTGGCAAGGCCACCAAAAAATTGGCTTATCTATCGGCCTGTTCAAAACGATCCCCTCCCCCCCAACATTGCTTTACTAACACTACCTCCCCAACCAGATGATTCAAATTCATATTACCTGGGATTTCTGGAAATCTATATATTCTTTTTCTGAGTCAGCTGACATTATGTACATGAGGTGGAATCCACCTCTCATCTATGAAATGGACTAAATCAGATTTATGCCTTCTAATTCTCTCTCCCAGTGTCCTTTTCCTCTTTTGTAAATGAGCATAACAACAGCCCAGTAAGATAACCTACATAAAGCACTGTGCAAATTTTAATCAATCAAAACATTTTCAGTCACATCCAACTCTGTGAACCCTCTTTGGGGTTTTCTTGACAAAGATACTGGATTGGTTTCCCACTTCCTTCTGCAGCTCACTTTGCAGATAAGGAAACCAAGGCAAGCAGAATTAAATGACTTGCCCAGGGTCACACAACCAGTAAGTAGTATCTGATGCCACATTTGAAGGTCTTCCCATCTCCAGACTACTGGGCCACCTAGCTGCCCACAAATTTTAAAGTGCTAAAACTTTAGACAGCCATAATTATTATGCTTATAAAGAGGTTAATTAAAATTTTCAAGCTAAGAAAAATTATTTCTGCATTACTCACAATTTTATGTTATCTGTACCACAGCACCAAGTCCCCTTTCATCAACATTATTTCAAGTCTGAATGTAAAAATCACAAGACTTCACAATCTACATCCTGAAAAGGAATTAGTAGTAGCAACAACAATAACAGCAGTTTGCAAGCATTTATCTAAGTGTACTTGATTCTCACAACAAACCTGTGAAGTAGGTACTGTCTTATCCCCTTTTTCAGATAAAGAAATAGGCTGGTCAATAGGATTAGGAAACACAAAGTCCTAATCAATCCATTTTACAGGTCCATGGATGAAGGAAAGTATTTATTAAGTACTTACTGCATGCTAAGTACCAAGGATACAAATAGAAAAAGTAAAACAAACCCTGGTCTTAAAGACTTCAAAATCTCATAAAGTAAAAAAAAATGAGAAATGGACTACAATATGGCAGCCAACCCAGAAAAAGAAGATCTAGATTTCCAGAAGTCCTAAGCCAATCTCTTTCCACTAGACCTGTTATCCTCTTGGTTGGCCGAAATAATCCCACAAAATAGATTCTAAATCAACTACTTCTTAAATGGTCACTTATTTCCCCAATACTTCGGATTAGCTACAACCTCACAGCTGTTCACGGAAATATACTTACAGATCCCAAAAGATCTTTTGCTTTGTTAAAGGGAACCAACAAATTGCACCCTCAAGGCAACCAACTCCTTGACAAGGTTTTGTTTCTATAAACCAATACTTTTAAGATTACAAACCTGATACAAAATACTGAAGGAGTCTGTCCTTTCAATATCCACTTCTCTACCATTCACCAAACACTCACTATAGCACAAGATGCTTAGAAGACAAAACTGACACTTCAACATAGTCTAGAGGCACCATTTTTTCAGAACTAAGCTTATATATAAAATATTGTCCACAGTAACCCATGTCGATAAGCCCTTACTGTCAAGTTCTGGAAAGGCCTGTGTTTATTAGGGAATCTGTCTGGCCCAAACAAAACAAAACAAAAAAGCACTTAGAGATGACAAACTCTCCTTTAAACAATATCTTGGCAAAAGGGGTTGTCTCAGAGGGAAGAACAGAAAGATGTGTGGCACTGCCTGGGTACCATTTCCAAAACCACAAAAGATAAGCAGCATAATGCTTTTTGAGAGGAAGGGGTTTAGAAAAAGTATGAATTCATAATCGTCCAAACCTTGATTACAAAAAGTATTATTCTAGGTTTAAAGAAAAAAAAACTGCTGTTCCTGGTTTAATGAAGGCAATAAAATAAATCTCTCATTTTGCAAAAAATCAAATGACTCTCCTTGGCATGGAGGTGAGGCAGGGCAATAATTCTGCTATCCTGGGATAAATCCAAGAAAAGATCTTGTTCACTCTCCCAGCACTCTGCATAAGCACACACCCCAGACTTTCAGTTTTTCAGCTGGTAAAAAAAAAAAAAAATAACAGCTAATTTGTTTAAATAATGCCTAGTTAGGGAACATTTGTTAAGTGACAGTAACAGTTTATTCTTAAGTGTCTGGAAGTTCAAACCCCTGAAGCAGGCAATCTGAAAGCAAAACTAGAAGAAAAAAAGAAAAGAAAAATGAACCGTCCAAAGTGTGCAGAAACTTTTTTTTTTAATTTCTTTTTTCCTGATCTAATTTTTCCTGATCTAATGAATTCTGGTCCACTGTAATTAAAAAAAAAAAAAAAAAGCCATTTCAGGTGAACACATTGCTTGCTCAGAGATTACTTGTTGGGTGTTCTAAAGTTGGGCACATTGGACTAAGGCCAGCCCTAATGTACAGAAAATGATTCTGGTAAAGTTGAAATCTGGATAATCAAGGGTGTTTGACAAGGAGGCAGATCTGACAAATCTGCAGAAATCAGGACAGGCAAGAGACCAGGCAAGGCTGCTGACGTACTGACTAACTGCTAACAGCTCTATTTGCTGGAAATCTTTAAAATGATCATTTTCAATCAGCAAAGTTCACAACAAATATTTGTGAGCAATGCAACCACAAAGTCCTTTTCTGAAGGCTCTCTTTAACACTTGTCTATCTTAGCAACACTGGGGAATCAATTTCCAGATCAGAATTTAGTTCTCTCCCTAACATGGCCTGCTAAAATGCAAAATCAGTTTACATGCTTCCATGTGACTTTTTAAAAACTATTCTGCCGTCTCCAAATAAATGTCATTCCCAGGCATGTATTCCACAAAAACAGCACATGCCATGCTGTCACCAGCCTCTGTAGAATCCATTCAACTTGACAACAGCTCTGCTGGTCTTGGGATGAGTTTATCTAGCCACTAAAGAAGCCAGCCTGGAACAAATGTAGGGACCAGAAGGGATTTTCCTTCTGGGTGAAAGATTCCTAGAAAAGCACATGTTCCAGGCACAAGTCTGGTCAGAACCTGCCAAGCCAGGTAGCCTTCACACCTTCCAGGGTGTAGAGAAGCATGGGGGAAAAAATAAAAATGCCTGTTTCTGCAGCCTCTCATTTATATTTTCCCGGTCCCAGACTCTCCGTTGGGAAAGGGGCAGGGTGTGATGGCTTACAGAGCTGCCCCCAATCTCTCCCATTGGGGTAGCTACACTTAACTTCAGGAGAGTACTAGGACAAGCACATACACAAACTTCCAGCCCACACAGCTCAGGCTTGCCCCATGGGTAACGCACACATGCATGTCAAAAAAACCCCAAAAGGCACATCCCTAGGGTCCGGCGGTTCTCCGGCTGGAAGAAAGAGGGCTTTATAACGTAGCAACTCTCCATGGCGAGGCCCTCTCACCACCACACCCCACCCCGGGGCTGCCAATTAGGGCACTTACGCCCCCCACCCCCAGCACCAGGGATGTCTGGCAGCTTAGGGAGGGAGAGGGAAGAGAGGCGAGGGGAAGGAGGCCTAGCCTAGCCATACTGAAAGTAAAGGAGGAGAAAAAAAAACTTTTCCTCCTTCCAGCCCCCACCACGTCCTTCTTCTCCCTCCCACCCCCACCCTAACTCTTCCTCACAGAGGAACCCCAGCTAATGCAAAAATGAAACTTATTAAGTTTCTTGCCTACCTTAGATGGCTCTGCAACAAGTGCATGTGTGTGCAATCCGACCAGGAGACCGGTCTCGGCTGGGGGGGTGGGGGGGAGGAAGGGGGTGCAGGACTGATGGAGTAATTTCAATATTAATTTATGACAGAGCCGCCTCCTCTCTCAGCGCTACTCACTTACAGTACAACCCTCCTCCTGTAAACAAATATCGCTCCGCCAGGAAACATACTCCCCATATGCATGGCCCCTTCCCCCCTACTCAGTAGCCGCCCCCCCATCCCTCCCAATGCATGCTCCCCACCCCCGCCTCCCTCCAGGAAGCTCCCAGCTTCTCTCGCAACCAGCCCTCTACCCCCTCCCTCCTCCTCCTCCTCCTCCTCCTCCTCCTCCTCCTCCTCCTTCTCCTCCTCTTCCTCCACCTCCTCCTCCTCCTCCTTCTCCTCCTCCTCCTCCTCCTTTCCTCCCTCTCCTCCTCCACCTTTCCTCCTTCTCCTCCACCCCAGCAAAAACTTACTCCGCATAAGCCTACACCCTCCCTTCAGGAAATCTACTCTCCATATGCATACGGCCTCCCCGCAGGAAATCTACTCCCCACTCCCCCCCACCCCGTCCCTATATGCATGCACCCCTCCCCTCTGGAGATCCCTCCTCCTCCTCCTCCTCCTCCTCCTCCTCCTCCTCCTCCTCCTCCTCCTCCACCAGCGCCCAGCCTGACTAGAAACTTACTCTGAAGCGTGCAGTCTTCTCTATCCTGGAAACTTACTGCCCAGTATAACGCCCGCCCCGGTCCCCTCTTCCCCAGCCCTCTCCAAGCCAGCAACTTAAAAAGTCTCTGCTTACAGACTCTCTTTTCTCCTTTCCTTCAGGAAATTTGCAACGTAGGGCTCTGCCCGGGTGCATCCACCCTCCCCTCCAGAAAACTTACTCCCCATCTGCATACACCGCCTCAGAGCCTTAAGCTAAGAGGAAAGGGGAGAAAGGAGAATACATCTGTATCCATCGCCCCTCCCCCGGCTGCAGTCCAGGCCGGGCAAAACCTCTGTAACCTGGTCTTACCTTTGGTTCTACACCCCCACCCCACCCCACCGGGATCCCCCCACCTCCCCAAGCCTTTCTTACCCCGTTCCCCAGCGCCCCGTTCTCGCTCCCATTACCCACCCCTAGCAACCGTTCCCAAGCTCCTCTCGCTTTTTTTAATTTTATTTTTTTTAATCCAAGGATGCAAATTCCTCCCCTGTCAGCAAATCGACTGTCAAATTATTTTCTTGCAAAAGGAGAAAAGGGGAGGGGAGGAGGGAAAGGAGAAGCAGAACAAGGAGGAGGGATGGGGGGGGGAGAGGGCAAGCGTGGAGATATCCCTCCGCTGAGATGGGTCTGGCCCCAGGCTGAGAAAGCAGGAAGTAAGGTGTCCAGCGCCCCAGCTTCTCCCGGCCAGCCCTGCAGCCCAAGCAGTCCGGCCGGAGCCTAGGGGACCCGGCCTCATTGTTTGCATCCTTCCGACGAGAGATTTGTTACTTTACTGATTTATCCTGCAAAAGGTCCCCCCTCTCCAGGAATGCAGAGGGAGCAAGAGATGCAGGGGAGGGGGGGAGGGGCTCAAGTCCAATGCCAAGGGAGGTAGGGACCGCAGGGCAGGTACGCGGCCGCCCAGCCGAAGACCTGTCAAGCCAAGCGGTAGGGGAACCCCCTTCCCTTCCCCCACTCTCTCCGCCCTTCTCTGATTCTGCTATTAGAAAGAGGCCTGGAGGAGGGGGCGTGGGTATGGCGTGGCGCTGCCCCCTAGATCCAGACCTGAGCGGGAGCTTGCCCTGCTAAGCTCGGACCATCCGCCTTCTCCCGCACCCCGTTTACTGGAATTGACTGATCAATAAATTGAAGTCTGATTTGTTACAATTTCTCAACTGTATGCTGGAGCAATGGAGGGGGAGAGGAAGGGGGGAGGGGGATATACTCCTTCACCAGCTCTCCCACCTCCCCCCGCTGCTTTAGGTTTGGGGACCCAGTCAGGGCTCCCAGGAAAAGGCAGCAGGCTAAGAGATTCAGGGTAAGCGCATCCCTTCTCTGAGCGAGGAGGATGGGGGGAGGGTGGGCCGAGGCTCCAGACGTCGTAGAAAATGTAGATCTCTAGGGAGGGGTCTCAGGCCCTCGGAGGAGGCTAGGAAGGGAGGTTGCCTAGGAGAGAGGGGCTGGGGGCAGCGCCTGGGAAGGGGAGGGAGTGCATGGGGTGCAGCCGCTGGAGCCCGCCCCTCCTCACACGCCATGACTGTGTAACGTGGTGTAAGGGAGGAGGGGACTGAAAAAGGAGGCAGCCCAGGCTCGGTTAGTATTGGTTCAAAACCTAACCCTCTTCTCCCGATCTCCTCCTCTACCTCCTCCTCTTCCCAGTCTCCTCCTCCTCCACCCCGTCTCCTCCTTCTCCTCCTCCTCCTCCTCTACCCCCTCCTCCTTCTACTTCTCCTCCTCCTCTGCGGGGGAAGCTGCTGCACCCAAACTCCGAGCCAAAGCAGGCTGCGAAATAAGGCGGAGTGGGAAGATGAAAAGCCACTAACGGGTTAAAACATCTCCCCTAGCTGGCAAACTCTCCGCTAAAAATGCCACTGTATGGTCCTGAAGTTAGAGAGAGCCGGAGCGGCTATGCCCAGGTGTGTAACCTGGCCCTGGAGTCTGTGCCCCATTTCCTTAAAATATTTCTTGGACTCCCAGCCTAAGGATATTTCTTTAATGGGCTCGGCAGACAAATGTCTTGTCTGCAAGCCAGATTTGAGGTTCTTTCCTGGGTTCTTTTCAAAGGGGAAACTTACTGTAGGTTACTATATTTCAGAGAGACAATTAAAAGGTTTATCAGGGGGATGCCAGGGAAAGGAAATGATAGAGATTGCTTCCTTTCTCCCCCCCCCCGAATATTATGTAACTGTAACGACAAATGGCAGCCAAGCTCATCCAACAACCTATCCCTTTTCTCCTCTCCCCTTCCCCTTTCCCAGCCACATGGGTGTTGGGTGTGGACTGGGTGGGGGAAAGCTATATTGGGATCTTTAAGCATGAGGTCATCGGCTAGAGGGAGCTGCTGCCAGAGCAACTAAGATTGTGTGTGTATTTTAAGGGGTGGAAGGGCAGAGATTCTTGGAGTTCTCCCCTAACAACTTGGAAAATTCTCCTTCTAACCCAGTTTGCAGTTGTGGAAGGCCCTCCAGAAAGGTGGGTCATTCCTGCTTGCTGGAGTGACTTGACAATATCCCAATCCCTAAACACTGCTATTTCACTTTTTATAGAGGCCTGCTCAAGTTGAGGAGGCAAGACAGCAGAATGGTCTATTAAGAGGCAGTTCTTTCTCTCACAATTTCTGGAAAGCTCAAAGCCCAAGTACTTTTTTTGAAGTACTTTCCCTAAAGGCATGGTTTAAATAGCTCCAAATAAATTTAATCCATCCAGTAGGTACATGGGGGAAAGAAAGTACCCTAGACAAAGACATTTTCAGTCTCAAGGATCATTGGAAGAGGATGGCCCTCCCTACCGGAAACCATTGGGACTAGTAGTAGGAATTAGGGCGGAGGAATGACACTTGGGGACCTGCATTCTTTGTCTTTTTCCAAGAAGCAGCAGGGACTTGAAGCTGAGGTACCCTTGGAAAAGGCTTCAACCCTAAAGAGACTTTAAAGAACCCAGTTTAGGAACTTTGAAGCCAACCCAGAAATGATTTCATCTTGTCTCTGCCCCTTCTCATCCCACCCCCCCATACTTTTCTCAGATCTGTATACAGGAATAAGACTAGAGAGCATAATGTGGGGTTTGGAGGATTAAAAATTATTTAGTAGCCATTGCTACTGTAGGCAACCAAACTACCCGATTGTAGTTAAACTTGCAGCTTAATATAGCACTCCACCCTCATTCCCAGTGAGTCCAGAATGTCAGCTTCCAGGAAAAACATGAGCCTTTCTTGTTTACCTGGAACAATGGAACAAAGATTATCCAGATTTTCGTTTACTCAGTGAAGATGCAATATCATAGTCATCTCTCAGTTATCCACATAAATGAAAAAGATCCTCAAATCTAATAAACAAATGTAATAGACATTTTGCTAGGTTCTTCGGTACTGTCCCAAATTCTACAGAATTAGGTGGGTGGGCTTAGTCATATCAAAGAAGGCTCCTTAGAGCTAGGAGGTGCTGGTAAATGCTTTACTACTACCTTTTGTGGGGAGTAAGGGGAAGGAGAGGATGTAGACATGACACACATGAAGTTTAGATTTCATTTAAATTATTAACATTTTCTCCATCACTTTCTTTTTTTTTGTTTGTTTCAAATTAACAATTAAATTTATTATATTATCCTGATTTTGTTGTTGTTATAGTTGTTCTTTTTTTAATTAAAGCTTTTTATTTACAAAACCTATGTATGGGTAATTTTTCGATACTGACCCTTACAAAGCTTTCTGTTACAAATTTTCCCCCCTAGTTCCCACCCCTCCCCTAGATGGCAGGAAGTCTACTACATGTTAATCATGTTAAAATACTTGACAAACCGAATGTGTGTATACATATGTTTACAGTTATCTTGCTGTGCAAGAAAAGTCAGATCTACAAGAAAGAAAGAAAAAATCTGAGAAGGGAAACATAATGCAAGAAAACATCAATAGAATGTTATGTTGTGATCCAAATTCATATCCCTCTCTCTGGGTGTATATGACTTTCTTCTTCACTGAACAATTGGAACTTCTCCATCACTTTCTTAAAAGACAGTCAACAAAAGAAAGAATCAAGCCCTAGTTTTATAGCCTTTGCTTATTTCCAAAGTGTAAATAAATGCTCACACTGAAAATGGATGAGTACCTCTCTCTCTCCAGAGCCAATTAGAGCTTACAGCCTTAAACTTCTAATAATAATTCTAATATATCACCTTTACATGCCATTATTAGATTTATTTTTTTGTCAAAAGGCTATTGTAATATTTTTCAAATAAAAAGCTTTAATAAAGAAAAAATGTAAAAAAAAGAAAGGCTATTGTACTGGAAAACATTATTGGATTTATAAAGAGATTTCCTTACAGCAACCCTGTGAGGCAAGTAAAAATTCAAGGACAAGTAACTTCCCCTCTCTAGGCCTCAGTTTTTACATCTCATATGTAAAAAAAAATGAAGATTGAATTAAACAACCTCTGACTTACAATTCTAACTCCTCTGATCCTACTTCCCTAGTATTATCCAGATTTTACAGATAAGGAAGGTTCACAACATCAAATAACCTACTTAAAGGTCACATAACTCAAGATATTGAGGCAGTAGAACCCAGGTGTGTTTTAATTTCTGTAATCCAAAGTGTGATAACTGACATTAGAAACATATTCAGTAACAGGCTTAAAAAAAAAATCAAAATGTTATCATGGATCACAGATCTTATACTGTATTCCCCAAACTCCTCCTGGAACTAACAGTGCTATAAAATTACAAGGTGTTATATAGTATCATTATTACGATCATCTACAATTTGAGTTCTCTCTATTCTCCACACTGAGCCCTGACCTGATTCATTGGTAGGGTACATTTTAAACTGTGGATTCAGAAGAAATTCAAAGAAGAAAGAGAAGGAGAAAAAGGAGGAAGAAGAGGAGAATTCTGCAGCCTTCTATTGCTGCTATATTCCTCTACTCTCTTATCCAGACAGCCAGCCCACAGCTACCCTAATCTCATCATTTTCATGCCTCTTTACCAACAATGATAGCAAATAGCCAAACTGACACTTCTCTTTCTCTCCCTTCCTCTGTCCATTCTTTGATAAAGCATCCTGTGTTGTACTCAGCAAGAAAAACTTGCATTCAAGTTGAGAACCCAAAGCCTGCAAGCTTCTTGAAGTAATTTCAAAGGGAGCAAAGTGGCAATCAAACTAGACTGTAATGAACCCAGAGTCTAGGGAGATGTGCTGCTGTGATAGCTCTATTTGTGGCAGATAGAGCAAATTGGGTGGGCAAGAGTAAGAATATGGTAGAAAATGACCAGAGTGCAGTATAAAGGAAGAAAGATAGTAGGGCTGCCATGGACCCCGGAGGGAGGAAAGGGGGGACAGGAAGCCAAGATGACACAGGAAGAAGAGATTGTAGCAAATCACCAACATTTTGTTCATTATTTCTGTATCAGGCAACAGACTTCTTTAGCTGGTAAAATATACAACTTTGTCAATGGATAAACATTTATTAAGCACTTACTATATGCTAAGCACTAGCAAATATAAAAAAGACAGTCCTCAGTCTTCAAGAAGCTTACACTCTAATGGGAGAAGAAAATACACAAAGGGAAGCTGATGCATGGGGAGGGCTGAGGAAGAAGGGTTCAGTCCAGTCCCAGGAGAGCAAGCTGGTGGAAAGTGAATGGCTGGCCTGGAAGCTTTCTTTAAATGGAGGCTTTGGAAGGAATTTTTTTTTCCTTCTAGTCTTCCATTCAGAGGAGCAAAGGGTATTGAGAGTATTGATGACGTGAGGTACCAAAGTTGATTCAGTTTTGAAGAGTGATGTGTTTGTTGGGTTAAATGAGAGAAATAGGATTGAGAGACCAGTGTAGTAATTGCCAGTAGTTTAATTCAACTTTTCCAAGTCTCAGTTTCTTTATTTTTAAAATGGAGGGTAGGACTAGATGAATGTCAATGTTCTATGATTCTGTCAAAAAGGAAAAAGAATGGGGCTGAAAGTGAATGAGCATACAGCTGATTCACAATCAAATAGAAATGTCCTCATGGGGCATTCTTATAATATTCTTGGATATGTTTTCAGTGCCCTAAATTTAACCAGATAGAATTATTTTTAAATGTGACCCCATTTTGAAATGGAGGATTATATTTTTTTAGAACAATCTAAAATCCTACCTCTGAGGATAAAGATGGGGAATATAGTTGGTCACTCATCAAAGAAGCAGACACCAGTCATAATCTTCCTATCATAGTAGTAACAGATGGCCAAAAATGTATCTCAAGCAGGAATAACCAAAGGTCTAGCAACAGAGAGCTAGAATATCATGAAAAAACGCAACCTCTAATTCCTACTCTACTGTCTGCTAGTTGGAAAACTCAGAGAACGTCATTGAATGCTTGTTTCACAAGTCAGGGTCCATAAAAACAGGGCAAGTCAAGTGTGGTGTTATAGAAATGAGTGATGGGTATAATTAATGGCACTGGTAAAGAAGGGCTCAGTGATCAAGGGGTAAATGAGTCAGCTGCAAGTTTAAGCAATGAAACTGTGTGGCCGTGGGGTATTTCTCAAATTCTTGCTTATTTGGGGAAAGCATAATGTGCAATTCTGTAATAGGTAGTGCAGAGGGGTGGGGGTGGGGAATGGGGGTGTGGAAAGTCATGGAAACAGAGATCTTATGTAACCCTCATCATTAAACCAATAGAATGGCATGGTTTGCTGACAGCCAGCTCAACTCAGGAGTCTATTAGGGTGAATGGTGTTAAGAAAAAAGGCACATTTTTATTTAAGATTGACATTTCTTGAGACAAACGACATACCTAATATTTGTTCAGTTAATACGAAGTGATTATATCTTTGGCATTGAGGAGCAGGGTGGGGCTGGGAGGATAGGCTCCAGACTTCTGTATAGGTTCTCAGGGTGAAGACAGAGGAAAATAGGATGAAAGAATTGAGATAAGGAAGGGTCCTTACAAATCACCTAATACATCTCCCTGAGACTCAGAAAAGGTAAAAGATTTGCTTAAAGTAACACAAGCAGCACAGTTTGGTGAGGAGGAAAAAAAAAACTAACAATACTTTCATGGAAATTAGGAGAGAGATCTCTGAGTTGAATCCTGCCTCTAATTCTTATTTGCTATTCTATTCTGAGCAAACTGATGAACTTTTGTCAGCCTCTGTTTTCTCATCTAGAAAATGTGGATGGAACTAATGTAATGATGCAATGAAATAAAATGGAATGGAAGATATAAGATAAGATACAATGCTATTGAGGTATTATGGGAGGTAGTATAGTTTAGTGGGGACAACCAGGTGATGGCACAGTGGATAGGGTGCAGTACTTGGAGTTGGAAAGATTCATCTTCCTGAGGTTGTCTAACTTTATATACTTACTAGCTGTATGACACTGGGCAAGTCATTTTCCCTCATCTGCAAAAGAAGCTGGAGAAGGAAATGGCAAATCACTCCATTATCTCTGCCAAGAAAACCCCAAATGAGGTAATGAAGAATTGGACATGACTAAAAAAAAAAAAAAATTGAACAAGATTTAGTGAATAGAAAGCTGGTCTGGGAATCAAAACAACTTAGACAGGCAAGTCCTCTGACTATGTGATTCTAGTTGAATTAATCATCCTCTTAGTGCCTCAAAGACTATAAATTGCAAAGTTTCCACACTGGGTGTTCTCCGTGATAATAAAACTTTAGGTCTGATAAAAAATAAAAATGTCTTCGACTGGAATGGGTCAGTTAATTTGACATACTAAGCAGAGAGCTAATTTTTCTAAGTTCAGAAAATGTGCTTCCAGATCCTATCTCTGATGCATACTGGGTAAATAGGCATTCATTGAGAGAGGAGAGCCATCAGGTGCTGGGCCCTGGGAGCAACATTATCACTGACCCTTCCAGTCATGCCATTCCCACGGTGTGCCCCCTCAATACGGGCACCCTCTGCCTGACTGTGTAATTCTGGGCAAGTAACCCAATTTCATTGTCCCAGGTCACCGTAACTATTAGTTGCCAAATAGATTTAGAATCAGTATATAAGAGGGAGCTTCTTCTCCAGGAATTCCTGACTAGGATGAAATCAAGGAACTGAGAGAGATAAAATATAGATATGATAATGTCTGTGAGAGGTTGTGTGTAGTATATAAAAGGGTACCTGGCCTTGGAATCAGGAAGACCAGGATTCCAGATCTATTTGTACCACCACTAGCAAATTACCAGTGACCCAGTGAGCTTTCTAAGACAGTAAGTTTCAATGATATCCACACCTATTGAGGTGATTTGTGAGGATGAAATGAGATAATGTTTGTTTTCTAAATGCCAGCAGTTATTATGATTGAGTAGAAGAACCAGTATAGGAACTCAGGCTTCTTGACTTCCAGTCCATCACTCACCCTACCTCAGCATTCTGTTTGCCTCCTTAAATCATATCTCCGTGGAAAAACTGCAGATCTTCTTCAATTCTATATAAAAGTCAGTTCAAACCATTTAGGTTATGGTTTAATAGCCTGTACCTAAAAAGATGTGCTTCCTCAACAAGGCACGCATTTTGATTTTAGTTATGGGGATTGTCACAGAGTGTAGTCCACAGTCTGTGGATATTTTCTAAGAGTACATGGTGTGTCATTTATGAATAGAATTTAAGTGTTAGAAAAGAACTTGTAAATGCCTTATTCTTGGAGTAGTGCCGTAAACTTCCTGAAATCTCAGAATCATTTACAAAGTAATAATAACATCTGGGGCAGTTAAATGGCACAAGGGAAAGAATGTTCAGCCTAGAGTCAGGAAGACTACTTTCTGAATTCAAATCTGGCTTCAGACACTTTCTAGCTATGTGACCCTGAGCAAGTCACTTAGCCCTCATTGCTTCTTTCCTCATATGTAAAATGAGCTGGAGAAGGAAATTGTAAACCATTCCAATATCTTTGCCAAAAAAAAAAAAAAAAACCAAATGGGGTCATGAAGAGTCAGATATGACTGAACAAATTTAGCATTTATAGAATACTTTAAAGTTTGCAAAGCACTTTACAAATGTCTCATTTTCTCCTTACACAACCTTAAGGGGTAGGTGCTATTGTTATCTCTACTTTACAGATGAAGAAACTAAGGCAGACAGAAATTAAGTGACATGCTAGTCAAATGGAACCCAGATATCTGTGACTTAAGGCACACTACCCCACCAATATGCCATGATCTGCCTTTAGTAGTGATGACTTCCTTCCATCCAGAAGAAAGTAGTTGGTGGAAAGAGTACTAAATTTGGAGCCAGTGGCAATGGGTTCTTTTTTTAAAAAGCTATTTTTATTTATTTTATTAAATATTTCACAATTATATAATAGAAAATTTAACTTTTTTTTTCAATTTTGAGTTGCAAATTCTATCTACCTTCCCCCACCCTCTAGAGAAGGCAAGTAATATATCAGTTATACAAGTGAAGTCATGCAAAATCTATTTCCATATTAGCCATATTACAAAAGAAAATATCAACATATACACACACATGCACACACAAAAACCCCAAGAAAAATAAAAGTATATTTCAATTGAGACAATGGATTTTAATCTAAGTTTCACCACTTAATCACTGTAATCTGTGTGATTTTAGGCAAGTCACTTAACATCCCTGGACCTGAGGCCTTTATATTTGATTCCAGACCCATGACCCTTTCCACTATAATACCAGCTGCCTCATGGAGTAGAGTGGAGTGGAGAGAAGGGGACAAATTTGAAAGAAGTGGACATATATGACCATACTTGGCAACTGGATATGGGGGAGGGCGGAGGACTAAGGAAGAATGAAGAATTAACAGTGGCTCACTCTAATACCTAACACATAATAGGCATATAATAAATGTTTGTTGATTGATTATAAACTGTAAAGAAGGTGGTATCCTGAACTGAAATAGGAAGTTGGGAAGAACAAGTTTTGAGAGAAAGTTGAGTATTATTTGGGACATGTTAAACTGAGTGACATGTGGGCATCTAGGTCCAGCTATCCAGCTGATAATGAAGGGCTGGAGCCCAGTCTCTGGTATCATGGCTACAGCAGTGTCCAATGCAAGTGCCATGTGGTCAGTCAGCTAGCAATATTGTCTTCTATAACCATGACCAAGAGGAAATCTCTAGTGACTATGATCTTTTTTGTATTATGTATACTCCACCTTCATTCCCTTCTGTCTCCATCCCCAGCTTTTGTCCTATGGTGATACTACTTACACTGGGATAAGAAGCAGGACTGGATGTGCTAGAGCCAGCTTTTACCAGTGAGCTGATTGTCAAATTTCCTGTGTGAGCATTTACACCCCCGAAAGCCATAATTATTACAAATCAGGACTTGATTTATAGTTTTGCTGATTGACTAGACTTAAAGAGATGGAAAAAATGTTAGTAATGCAGATTAAATTTAAAAGTGTGTCATACACATATATTCTCCCCCAACTCCTGCTTCCAGAAAGCCAGTTGTTAAACATTTACCAGCATTCCCCTGGGCAACACCCCCAAACATGGTTGAGTTAAAAGTCCTCTGTGGTGTCTTGTGGAAGCAGTATGTCATAACCAAATAGATTAAGACAATGTTGTAGTCTTACAGTGTTACAGTGCTATAGTCTATCTTCAAGTCCATAAGAAGGTCTAGAGGTGAGAATGTATCATAGGATTAGGAAGAGATAATTTATTAGATTATCTAACATATGATCTGGGAAAGGAGTCAGAAACAAATATATTCATAAAGCAGAAAAATACAGCCAACAACAAGTTAAATGAGATTACAAGGAGCAAGCAGAGACAACAGTTCCAGGCCAAGTGAGCATCAACAGAATTGCCTGATATCAAACAGGAAAAAAAAGGAAAATCTGAGCCTAAGAGAAAGATTTTCCCACAATTTGTTATGTTCATGAGTTGATCTTCCTTGTGGATTTTTAAGTAGGGGTATTGGGAGACGTCTAGCTACTAGACTGATACCCCTAAAGCACATGTCTATCACTGCTCTGTTCACAAAGCTTCTGTGGCTCCCCATCACTATTATGATAAAATACAAACCAATCTCTCTATTTACCATTTACAGCCTTTCTGAAATCTCTTTTCCAGACTGTTTTCATATTGCTTCCCCAATACACACACACACACACACACCCCACACCACACCACACATCTGGAATACAGTATTCAGTTGTGGACTCTACAGTACAAAACATAAATTGATAATTTGGAAAGTATTCCAAGAAGAGTAAACAGAATGCTGAGGAGATTTGAGTCAATGTTATATGAAGATAGTTTAGAAACATCTCGGAAAAGAGAAGAGAAATGATAGCAGTCTTTAAGCATCTGAGGAAGAAATTAGGGTTGCTTTCTTTAACCCTAGAGGGAAGAACCAAGAAAATGGGAAGAAGATGCCGTAAGGCAAATTTAGGCTTCCTACCAATTAGAGCTACTTAAAAGTGACATGCCCTGCATGACATGACAAAGTGATAGGTTCAGCCTTCTCAAAGATCTTCAAGCAGAGGCTAGAGCATGATCACTTGTCAGACATGTTATACAAGGGATTCCAATTTCCTCTATGAGTAAGATTCAGTGGCATCTAAGGTTCCTTCCAACTCTCAAACTCTGGATAAATTACAGCTGTGGATAGTTCCTTCTCACCTTAGCTACCTCCAGAATGGAAAGTGGCTGCATCAGTCAGGTCAGTGACTGGCAAAGAGGGTCCTGAATCCTGAATTTATGGTCATGGTATCATAAATTTAGAATTGGGACCTCAACTTTAGAGTTGTCATCAACTACAACTATGCCATTTTACAGATAGAGCTGAGGTCCAGAGGGCTTAAATGACTCCTCCAAAGTGATACAAGCAGTCAGTAGCAAATGCAGGACTTAAACCTAGATCCTCTACTCCAAATTCAGTGCCCTTTCCATTGTAACCCACTGACACCAATAATAGGCTTAACTGATTGATTGACTTCTCTAAGAGGCCTACTGGGACTGTTGGCAAGGAAAAGACCATTCATGGACTTTACATTTTCTCCCTCCGTCCAAAGTAGAACCTCCTCATCAAAAGCATGAGCATCCACCAATGCTTCAGGAACTCACTAAACCCTAAAAGTCAATGACCTTGGTACAAAATTCTTCATCATCTGTAGAAGGATGGCTGATTTCTAACAGAGATCAACCATAATTGTTCACTTAAGAAAAAAATGGACAGAACCATGGTGCCATTAATACCTTGATTACTGAGAAAGTATTTTTGAATCCTGTTTCTGACTAGCTATTTGACCTAGGCAAGTCCATTCAATTCTCTGAGCCTTAATTAGCTTCCTCATTTGTAAAATGAGGATAATAATACTGATAGCAACTACTATTGAAAACTCTTGTGAGCATCAGAGAAGTTAATGTAGGTTTTGCAAATCTTAAACTATTCTATAAATATTGAATATTATTATTTTGCACTAAGTACCAGAAACCAATTCCCAACTTCCAGCAACATCAATGCCACTGCTCATTGATGAAACAATACAACTAGCATTTATATAATACTTTCAAGTTTGCAAAGCACTTTACAAATATTATCTCATTTTAATAATAATAGCTAACATTTAGATAGCACTTGCTATGTGTCAGGCATTGTGCTAAGCATTTTATAATTATAAGCAAATGAGAGGTAGATGCTATTATTATTCCCATTTTAGAGATGAGGAAACTGAGGCAGAGAGGGGTTGGTTAGTGCTGAGGTTAAATTTGAACTCAGATCTCCTTGACTTCAGATTCAGCACTCTTATCTACTGAGCTACATACATGAAAAAGTACCAGATTTGGAGTTAGAGGAACTACATTCAAAATTCACCTCTGCCACTTACTAGTTGCATGAGGCTCAACAAGCTACTTAACCTCTGTCTGCCTCAGTTTCCCTCTTTATAACATGAAAGGGTTGGACTACATGATTTCTAAGATCCCTTCCAACTTTAAATCTCTTGTCTATGATTATAGCATAGCATATCTTTGTATCCCCAGCATGTAGCATGATAGCTTGCACATGATAGGAATTTAGTTAATCCTCACTGGATTGGCCTGGATGTGGCTCTGTATCAATAAGGTTTAGGCCCTAACTAGTCTTGAATCTTTTGTTACACAAAAAGCCTAGACAGTATGTTGAGGTTTTTTAAACAGTTATTAGTGACTTGTAAAACCTAAGAATTTAATCCAATAAGTTGTCAGTAGAGAGAAAATATTTTTACATTTAAGGGTTCTGATAAAGGCCTCATTTCTAAAATATAGAGAGAATTGACTCAAATTTATAAGAATTCAAGCAATTCTCCAATTGATAAATGGTCAAAGGATATGAACAGACAATTTTCAACTGAAGAAATTGAAATCATTTCTAGTCATATGAAAAAGTGCTCTAAATCACTATTGATCAGAGAAATACAAATCAAGACAACTTTGAGGTACCACTCCATAGATCTCAGATTGGCTAAGATGACAGAAAAAGATGATGAATGATGGAGGGGATGTGGGAAAACTGGAATACTAATACATTGTTGAGGGAGTTGTGAACTGATCCAACCATTCTGGAGAGCAATTTGGAACTATGCCCAAAGGACCGTCAAAATGTGCATATCCTTTGACCTGGCAGTGTTTCTACTGGGCTTATATCCCAAAAAGCTCTTAAAGGAGGGAAAGGGACCCACATGTGCAAGAATGTTTGTGGCAGCCCTTTTTGTAGTGGCAAGAAACTGGAAATTGAAAGGATGCCCATCAATTGGAGAGTGGCTGAATAAATTATGGTATATGAATGTTATGGAATATTATTATTCTATAAGAAATAATCAGCAAGATGATTTCAGAGAGGCCTGGAGAGACTTACATGAACTGATTCTAAATGAAATAAGTAGAACCAGGAAAACATTGTATACAGCAACAGCAAGATTATACAATGATCAATTCTGATAGATATGGCTCTTTTCAACAATGAGATGATTCAGGCCAGTTCCAATGATCTTATGATGAAGAGAGCCATCTATACCCAGAGAGAGGACTGTGGGAACTGAGGGTGGATGACAACATAGCATTTTCACTCTTTTTGTTGTTGTTTGCTTACATTTGATTTTCTTTCTCATTTTTTTTCCTTTTTTATCTGATTTTTTTGTGCAGCATGATAACTGTATGAATATGTATGTATATATTGGATTTAACACACATTTTAACATGTTTAACATATATTGGATTACTTGTCATCTGTGGAGGAGGTGAGAAGAAAGGGGGGAAAATTTGAAGCACAAGGTTTTGTAAGTGTCAATGTTGAAAAATTATTCATGTGCACATGGCTCTCTTTAACAATGAGATGATTCAAACCAGTTCTAATTGTTCAGTGATGAAGAAAGCCATATACACCCAGAGAGAGGCCTGTGGGAACTGAGTGTGGATCACAACATAGTATTTTCACGCTTTCTGTTGATGTTTGCTTGCATTTTATTTTCCTTCTCAGGTTTTTTTTTATTGTGCAGCAAGATAACTGTATAAATATATATACATACATTGAATTTATCGTATATTCTAACATATTTAATATGTATTGGACTGTCATCTAAGAGAGGGGTGGGGGGAAGAAGGGAAAAATTTGGAACAAAAAGTTTTGCAAGGGTCAATGTTGAAAAATTACCCATGCATATGTTTTATAAATACAAAGCTTTAATGGAAAAAAAGAAAAATTATCCATGTATATGTTTTGAAAATAAAAAGCTTTAATAAAAAAGAAAGTTGTCAGTAGAAAGAGATGTGAGTTAATCAGACTTTTGCTCATTACACGAGAAAGAAGGGGCAATATAGAATACAGCTCCTGCTCCTTTTCATTGGCTCCAGGAAATGACACCTATGAATCAAGCCAGCCACAGTGGGGCTATGGTATTGACCCACAAGACATTTTTAAAAAGATTACCTTCAGCAGCATTGGCTCATCTTCAAATAGTCCAATTCAAGAAATAGTTGGGGGGTGGGGATTTCAGATATAGCAAAACAACATGATCAGAACAATTTGGAAACATTCTGGGTTTCCTCCCTTGTATGAAGTCCCCCTACTTCATTGAGGCATTTAACCTCAGGATATATAGCATTTTTGTGTTGTTTAGGGGAATAATCATCTGATCTCTGGGAGCCTGTGAAATAAGCAGCATGGGAACTAAAGCAGAGTTTTGATTTATATTTGTTTTTCAGTCATTCAGTTGTGTCCAACTCTTTATGACCCTCTGGAGTTTTCTTGACAAAGACTGGGCAAGTTACTTAAACTATTCCTCATCTTAAATTTGCAACATATCAGAGAAGAAAATGATAAATTATTCCAGTATTTTTGTCAAGAAAACTCCACGGATTATAAAGAGTTGGACACAACTGAATGACTGAAAAACAAATAAATGTCTGAAGTCACATTTGCACTCATATCTTCCTGATTCCAAGCCCAGTGCTCTATCCATTATATCACTTAGCTGCCCAGTGTTCTATAAGGAAGTGGCATTGACAAGTGTCCTAAGAATCAACTGTGAACAGTGTGTCTGAAGCTTACAACTGAGGTCTTTATCCTTTTCCCAAAATTATGGGTGCAGAATGGACAGAGTAGTGGGTCTTACACACTTACTCAGTGGATGACTCTGGTCAAGCTTACTTCACTCTGCTTCAGTCTCCTCATCTGTAAAATGAGCTGGAGAAGGAAATAGCAAACCTCTCCATATCTTTGCCAAGAAAACCTTGAATGGAATCATGAAGAGTTAAACTCAACTGAAAATATGTAATTTAAGTCATAGAAAATAAGATACAATCAAAATATATAAAAGATCAGAGAAAGGAATGTAACTGATACTGGTCTAGACTTCTTGGAAAAGATAAGAGATATATTGAAGCCAGCTTGAATCAGCTCTTGAGCTACTGTTAAGTTTTCAACATAAGCATTTAACCCCTGGAAATTGAAAAACCTAGAAATTAGAGCTTGATTTATTGTCTTGCAAATTGTTTAGACTTAAGAAAATCATGGAGAAAATGTTGATAATGCAGATTAAATTTTTAAATGTTTCTGCATACAGTGAGTTGATTGTTAAATATTTACCAGCACAACAAGAAAATATGGAAGGCTTGATGCAAACCCTGAAAGATGGTTAATGGTTATAAATACCAAATGCTACAAATACATTTATATATTTTCACTGGGGAAAAAAAAACAGTATGAGGAAGAATGATTCAGTGGAATTAGTGCTAGATTACAAATTGGAGGACTTGGATTCAAATGTCACTTATGCCACTTACTGCCCATGTGGCCATTTATTATTCAGTCATTTCAGTTGTATCCAACTCTTTGTGATCACTATTGGAGTTTTCTTGTCAGAGGATATGCCACTTTCTTCTCCGGCTCATTTTACAGATAAGGAGACTGAAGCAAACAGGGTTAATTCCCATAGCTAGGATGTATCTGAGACCAGATTTAAACCCAGGAAGGAGTCTTCTGACTTCAGGCCTAGAATATTCTTTAACTACTTTGAGCTTCCATTTTCTCCTCTGGAAAAAGAATATGCAGATTAGAAGACTTCTAAGGTCACTTTGGGATATATATATATATATATATTCTTACAAGGTACTGCTCAGAAGGTAAGAATAAAACAAGCATGAATTATTTGAGAGGTAGATAAGCCAGATTACAGTAAAGGATATATTTTAGGTAGTAATGGAAGATAAAGTTGGATAAGTAAAATGTAGCTAGACTATGAAAGGCTTTAAATGTCAGCCTGTTCTCAACCTGGACCTAGTATAACAGGCAGTAGAGTTTTCTGAGTAGGATGGTATGTAAAACAATTCACATTCTAATTCTCTAAAGTCAAAGATTTCAGAGGACCAGCTCACCATTCCTCTAAATGCCTTTCATGAAATGCTCAGAACTACAGAAGCTGCCTGGGTATTAGTTACACCTGGGCTAAGTAGACTGCATTCTGATTGGCTTGTTAATTTCCAAGGAGCCATTGAGTACACTGCTACCCACCTTGTAGCAGGCTATGGACTCAAAATGCAGAAGGAGAAATCCATTTTCATATATAGCCAATGTGGAAATTTGTTTTGCCTGAGTATGTATGCTTGTAACAAGAGTCATTTTTTGCCCTTTTCCCCTCATTTTAGGAGGAATATGAGGATAAAGGGGGGGGAGAGAAAGATGAGAGAAAGAGAAAAAAAGATAAAGAGAGAGGAAGGAGGAAAAAAAGGAAGAGAAGGAAGAGGAGAAGAAAGAAGTAAGGAATGAAATTATAAAGAAATAAAGGAAAGAGGAAGAGAGGGAAGAAAGAGGATAAAAGAGAGAGAAGAATGAAAAAGGAAGAAAGAAAAGGAAAAAAAGGAGAGAAAGAAGGAAGGAAGGAAGAAGAGGGAAGGAAGGAAAGTCACTGAGGTATTCTTTTGAAAAATGTAGACAAAAGGATAGAAGGAAGGTCAGAAAGAAATTCATACAAGCAACATAACTTTGAAAGCTATATGTTGATCTTATATACTACCAACCTGTATATAATAGAAAGCTGAAAATTCATATACAATGTTCTTTTGTATATGCAAATGCCCATTTTATTTCATATTTGTTTAAATTCATAATAAAAGACAATTTTAAAAGTATCCATTAAGCAGAAGGAATTTAAATTCTTAGAGTTGCCATATATCTCCTTCTTGTTGCCTCCCCATCCCCCAAAAAACTCTCTTGCAAGGAATACAGTGCCAAGATCCTAAACTACTGACTGCTAAGGCTCTGTGCCCTTTGTCCCTTTATTGTTTACTCTTCATTCTGGAAGGGGACTGTGACATCAGGGAGTTGATACTATGATATATAAGTAAATTGGATTGAATTGAGGAAGGACTGTGCAAAGTTACCGATTTCACTCTCCTCTGGAACCATCTGGATCCTGTGGCAAGATATAGATCAGGATGGCTGGAGATGGCCCTGGATAGAGTGGGACACCTTAGCCTTTTTAAGCTAAGGTCTTAACTAGGTCTGTTTCACAGAAGTAACTGCCCATTCAATGATTAAGTAGGTAAGAAAGAAAAGGCAAAAAAATGCTCTTTTTAATCAAGGCAAAAAAAATCAATCTGGACGGGGAACTCCCTCAGGATTTCTGGCCAAAACAGAAATAATTGTTATATACATTTACTCTGAGCCAGTCAGGGCCCAAACAAAGAGCCAGTGGCAGAAGACCCTTCCAACTTTGAAATTTTGTGATTTGAGATAATAACCTGAATTTTTAAAGATGAATAGGTTTTCTTATGATTAAAATGCCAGAGAGAAAATATTTTAGATATAAGCAGCAGTGTTAATAAAGGCATAGAGGATAGAAAGGCATAGAGGAGAAATAATATGTTGTTCCCTAAAAGAAAAGGGAAGAAGGCTGCCAATGTACAGATATTCATAGCATCATAGACTGAGAACTGAAAGATCTCAGAGAGATCATTTAGTAGATCCTAGAACTGAGAGTAACCTCAGAGCTCTTCCATACAAATCTCTTTAGTTAGGGGGAAAAATAGACTTCTTGGGCTCAAAGATGGTAAATGACTTATTTCAACTCACACAGATATTAAGTGGCAGAGTTCAGATTAGAATCTTTTATCTCTGACTCTGTACAGGGCATCAAGAGACCTTCATGTAGAAGGGGTGAGAATCATCATTGACTAAGGCTTTGGTATATTTTCTATCTGAGTAACTTTATGGCACAATTCAGAACACAAACCGAGGCACAATGTTGCAAGTAATCAGACTGCCCCAGGACTGCACTGATTCACCACAAAGAAGCTGCTGTTTCCCTAATTCTTATCCAACACAATCACCTTTTTGGCCATACAGTTAATCTAAAGGAACACTAGCTCAGAGACAAGGATTTGCTTACTTTATATGCTATCAAGAGGCCACATTTAAGTGGTAGAAGGTCTGATGTCCTTGGTTAGAACTACTGACAGCAGCTATTATACCCTGCACTCAGTGAAGGTGGTCTGATTTTTCTAAGACATTAAGAACAAATACAAATCTAGCATATTGAACCCTAGTCTCTGGGCTGCTGCTGGTTAATAACAATAACAATAATATATGTATATATTTATATATGTATATGTATTCATATATACGTATAGATATGGATGATATATATATATATATGTATATATATATATAAATAACTATCATGAATACTTACTATGTACTAGCCATTGTGATGAGTATTTTATAACTATTTCACTTGATCCTTACAGTTCTGGGAAGTAGGGTGCTACTGTGTGTTACAGTCCCAAATGGGGTCAAGTAACTGAATGTAGGGGTGATGAAAAATTTGGCAACAATAAAAGGTATCAAAAATTCTGACAAATTTTAATTCTTTATGGAAAAATAAACAAGTACGTCCATCTAATTAGTATGCAAATTTGCTTTCATCTTTAATAAATGGTAAAATTATAATGTATACTAAAGAATTGTTTTAAAATAAATTTCTTTGTAAAGTATTATCAGTAAATATTTGATTTGTATGCCTATTTTATATATCTTGGTTGTTGTCCTTCCTTTTTGAAGAGGACCAAAATGACATCACTATGTTGGAGTCCGTGACAGTGGTCTAACTGTGGCTAATCAGACTGCTCTGAGCTTGGAATGCTCTGCCACAGGCTGGACACAAAGAGTCTATATGAACTTATATTCTTATATACCTGTATATCTTGGGTCATGTAAAAATTCCTCAGGCACAAGGGGGTCATGAGTGGAAAAAGATTTAAGAAGCCCTGGTTGAGTAGATTAGTCATATCTGACTATTTATAACCCATGTGGGATTTTCTTTCTTTTCCCTCTTTTTCTCTCCTTTTTTTTCTCTTTCTCTCCCTCCCTTCCCTCTCTTCCTTCCTTTCCTTCCTACATACTCTCCCTCCTTTCCTTCCTTTTCCTCTGTCCACATAAGGAATCATATTCTTATTTGTAGGTGCTCTGCCTAAAGTAATATAATAAATTTTGATCGCTGAAACCTAGCAAGATATCTTGGGGTTTACAGACTAGATTTCTTTTTTATGGACCATGCCTTGAAACCAAATCATTCTGTTGTCATTGACTGGCTAGCAGTAGGTCCCAGGCCAAGCCCTAATTGTTCATTGTTTGGGTCCTCATTGGCTCAGAGTGTAAGAATTGCTTCTGTTTTGGCCAGAAACCCTGAAGGTCTTCCTCTTCCAGAATGGTTTTATTTATTTATATTTTGATTATGTAAAAGAGTCCATTCTTTGCCTCATTCTTACCTACCCTTAATCACTCAGTGGGTATTGCTTCAGATGAACTGACACCTATTAAAGGCCTTAGCTTAAACCAGTCTCCCCTATATCAAGATAAGATTGAAATGGGTTCATGATTTATAGATAAAGGATGCTATTATAAGTAATTTAGGAGAACAAGGCATAGTCAATACCTGTCAGCTTTGTGGAAAAGGGAAGAATTTATGGCCAAAGAAGTAGAGAACATTATGAAATACAAAATAGATAATTTTGTTTACATTAAATTAAAAAAGTTTTGCACAAACAAAACCAATGCAGCCAAGATTAGAAGGGGAATAGAAAACTAGGTGGGGAGGGGAAGGGAATTTTTACAGCCTTTCTGATAAAGGTCTCCTTTCTAAAATATATAGAGAATTAACTCAAAGTTACAAGAATATAAGTCATTCCCCAAATGATAAATGGTCAAAGGATATAAACAATTTTCAGACCAAGAAAAAATTTTTTATTAAAGCTTTTTATTTGCAAAACATATGCATGGGTAATTTTTCATCATTGACCCTTCCAAAGCTTTCTGCTACAAATTTTCCTTCTTACCTCCCACCCCCATCCCTAGATAGCAGGAAGTTAAAATACTTGACAAATCAAATATGTATATACATATTTATACAGTTATCTTGCTGTACAAGAAAAATCGGATCTACAAGGAAAAAAATTCTGAGAAGGGAAACAATGCAAGCAAACATCAATAGAGAGCATGAAAATGTTATGTTGTGGTCCACATTCAGATCCCTCTCTCTGGGTGTTTATGACTATCTTCATCACTGAACAATTGGAACTGGTTCGAAACATTTCATTGTTGAAGAGAGCCATGTCCATCAGAATTGATCATCATATAGTCTTGTTTTGCCGTGTATAATAATCTGGTTCTGCTCACTTCACTGAGCATCAGTTCATGCAAGTCTCTCCAGGCCTCTCTGAAATCGTCCTGCTGGTCGTTTCTTACAGAATAATAATATTCCATAACATTCATATACCATAATTTATTTAGCCATTCTCCAATTGATGGGCATATATTCATTTTCCAGTTTCTAGCCACTACAAAAAGGGCTGCCACAAACATTTTTGCACATGTGGGTCCCTTTCTCTCCTTTAAGATCTCTGGGATATAAGCCCAGTAGAAACACTGCTGGGTCAAAGGGTATGCACAGTTTGATAATTCTTTGAGCATACTTCCACATTGTTCTCCAGAATGGTTGGATCCATTCACAGTTCCACCAACAATGTATCAGTGTCCCAGTTTTCCCACATCGCCCCCAATATTCATCATTATCTTTTCCTGTCATCTTAGCCAATGTGATAGGTGTACAGTAGTATCTCAGAGTTGTCTTAAATTGCATTTCTCTGAATAGTGATTTGGAGCACCTTTTCATATGACTAGAAATTGTTTTAATTGTTTCATCATGTGAAAATTGTTCATATCCTTTGACCATTTATCGATTGGAGAGTGGCTTGAATTCTTATAAATATGAGACAATTCTCTATATATTTTAGAAATGAGACCTTTGTCAGAACCCTTAAATGTAAAGATGATTTCCCAATTTATTGTTTCCCATCTAATCTTGTCTACATTAGTTTTGTTTGTACAAAAACTTTTTAACTTAATATAATCAAAATTATCTATCTGGTGTTCAATTAAGAGTTCCAGTTCTTCTTTGGACACAAATTCCTTCCTTCTCCACAGGTCTGAGAGATAAGCTATCCTATGTCCCTCTTATTTGCTTATAATATCACTCTTTATGTCTAAATTTAGTTCATTCATGAACCCATTTAGATCTTATCTTGGTATGTGGTGTTAGGTGTGGGTCAAGCCCTAATTTCTTCCATACTAGTTTCCAATTTTCCCAGCAGTTTTGCCGAATAGTGAATACTTATCCCAGAAGCTGGGGTCTTTGGGTTTATCAAACACTAGATTGCTATAGTTACTGCCTAGTTTGTCTTGTAATCCTATCCTATTCCACTGATTGAATACTCTATTTCTTAGCCAGTACCAAATGTTTTTGATGACTGCTGCTTTACAATATAGTTTTAGATTTGCAGACCAAGAAATTAATACCATTTCTAGTCATATTTAAAAAAATGCTATTGTGAAAAAAATCACTGTTGATTAGAGAAATACAAATTAAGACAACTCTGGTTACTACTTCACTCCTCTGAGGTTGGTCAAAATGACAGGAAAAGATGATGTATGTTGGAGGGGATATGGGAAAACTGGGACACTAATACATTGTTGGTTGAGTTGTGAAATGATCTAACCATTCTGGAGAGCAATTTGGAACTACCCCCAAAGGACTATCAAACGGTGCATACTCTTTGATCCAGCAGTGTTTCTAATGGCCCTCTAAAACAGGGGGAAGAAAGAACATGTGTAAAAATGTTTGGAGTAGCTCTTTTTTGTAGTGACAAGGAACTGAAAATTGAGTGGATGCCAATCAACTGGAGAATGGCTGAATAAATTGTGGTATATGAATGTAATGGAATATTATTGCTCTATAAGAAATGATCAGCAGGCTGATTTCAGAAAAATCTGGAAAGACTAATATGAACTGATGCTAAGTGAAGTGAGCAGAACCAAAAGAACATTGTACAAAGTAATAACAAGATTGTGTGAAAATCAACTGTGATGAACTTGGCTGTTTTCAAAAATGAGGTGATTCAAGGCAACTCCAAAAGACTTGTGTTGGAAAGAGCCAACCACATCCAGAGAGAAAACTATGAAGACTGAATGTGAATTGTATTTTCATCTTATGTTGTGTGTTTGTTTGTTTACTTGTTCTTTTTTTTTCCATCTCATGTTTTTTTCTTTCACCTTTTGATTTATTTTTTCCTTGCATAGAATGATATATATGAAAAATATGTTTAGAAGAATTGCACATGTTTAACCTATATCAGATTGCTTGCTGTCCCTTGAGGGGAAGAGAGGGAGAAAAAAAATTGGAACACAAGATTTTGCAAAAGTGAATGTGGAAAATTATCTTTGTATGTATTTGGAAAAATGAAATACTATTAAAATTTCTAAAAAATAAAGTTGCCACTTTGATATATCGGGAAACAAATAAAAAAAACCAAATCTCCAGTCATTCTGATCTCTATCTTGCCACTCCAGATGGCTCTGGAGGAGAAAGTGAGTCTGGTGACTTTGCACAGCTCACCCTCACTTGAAAACTATCAAGAAGAAACTGAAACACAGGGATATGGTATAGTTCCAACTGAGATAAAAACTGTTTTCAATAATTCTTTCTTCACTTTATTTTCTTCTGCTGCTTACTGAAAGTGGAGACCTGGATGATGATGTGGAAGTTTTCCTTGCTTCAAACTTCAAAACTGATCGCTTTTTATGTGAGCATAATCTCAAGATCAGTATTATATATGGAAATGTGTTTTACATGACTGCACATTTATAACCTATATCAAATTGCTTACCTTTGCAATGAGTAGAAACAGAAGGGAGAGAGGGAAAGAATTTGGAACATAAGAATTTTTAATGTTAAAAATGTTTTTATATATAATTTAAAAAATAAAATATTTTTAAAAGATAAATATTATAATTCACAGGGGAAGCCATAGATGCTGATATAGGAAGATGATGATGAAGGAAGTGAAGGAGGCTGATTGTGAAGAAGAAGAAGAAGCTGGTGAGAAAAATGATACAGAATAAGAACAAGAACAAAGATCAGAACCCAGCTAATCATCCATGAAACCTTATTTGCATGTTAATAGCCTAAACACAATTATTAGTCATTTACAGTTTTATGTTTTTGAATTTTCTTAGGAAAATCAAGTATATGATTTTTGTGAAGAAAAAAAAAAGAAAAGGAAAAAACGAACATTTAAGAAGTAGTTCAAAACACAGGTTTATTCTATCTAACATTTTAATGGTATAATAATAAATGGTATAACATTTAATGGTATAATGGCAGATATGTAGACTGCAATAAAATTCTCTAACCCAAGTTCATTGTTACATAGTTTCTTATGAAGTCTTTTGTTATGTGACTATTAGCCTGCAGCTGTGAAAATTATCAGAACTGTTCATTGAGAACAATATTTGTTTAGAAATGCTTCTGAAGAACCAAAGCATTTTCAAACCCAATTGCTGAATGTGCCCAAGTTGGCTGATGTTAGCTGTGCCTTCTTTACTTTGTTCCAGAAATGTAGTCACTTGGGCTAACTAGGACAATGCATTTTGAAATTTTGTTTGAGAAGAGACTAATGAATGGTTAAAATTTTTCAGCAAGACCAAATCTAATGCTCATAACTATTTGTTTTTTGGATTTTTGAATTTGAATGTGACAGAATCCTACAAAGAAACTTAGCCATCATATTAAGGTTAATATTTACCATGGGGATGATTTTCAGGGGGGAAAAAAGAGAAAATATCATTAAGGAAGTTGTTAGCAAAAATCTAAAAAATTGTTATAGTTGTTCAGTCATATCTTACCGTTCATGATCCCATTAGAGGTTTTCATGGTTTTACTGAGTGACTGGCCATTTCCTTCTCCAAAAGATCTAGTGGATCCATTTTGTCAGACAATCAGAGATTAAGTGACTTTCTCAGGGTCACACAACTTGGAAATGTCTGAGACCAGTTTTGAACTCAGGTTTTCCTGACTCTGGGCCCAGTTTTCTATCCATTAAATCATCAGCTGTCTCAAAATATAGCAGTTGCTAAAAAGAGACCTCATGGTTTCAAGAACAATTCATGCCAGACTAAACTCATTTGTTTTGACAATATTACTATAACAATCTATAAAAAGAATGCTATGGATATAGCTTATCTAGATTTAAGCAAAGCTTTAACAAAATAAGGTATATAATGATCTCTATTCTCAACATATTAAGAAAACATATCGATATGGCCTATTCCCCACTGTGTTTTTATTTATTTCATTAACTACTTCCTAACTATATTTTAATCTGTTCCCATTAGGTTAGAGGATTATACCTTTGGATAGATTCAAGAACTATATGTCTGGGAAGATTGACTGAATACCCTCAGTGAGTGACACAAGGGCAAGATATTTCTAATTGAATAGCCTAGGAATTTATACTTGGTCCTGTGAACATTTATAGCAGTCACTTGGATAATAACAGAATGATGATATCCTTATCAAAAAGTATAGATGATATGTGGGCACAGTGGATGACAAGAGTCAGCATCCAAGAAGCATTCCAATAGGTTAGAACACTGGGTCCAATCTAAGAGAATGAAATGTTCAAAGTCTAAATGCAAAGTCTTGCCCTTGAGTACAAAAAAAAAAAATCAATGTCAAAAATATAACATGGGAGAAGCACAGTTAAATGGAATTTTTTCTAAAAAGAACCTGGTTTAGCTTTCTGTAGCAGAGATAATCCCACTGTATTCTCTGCCCCATCAGACTGTGTTCATGTCTGGACCATTTGTTTAAGAAGGACATTGATAAACTGGAGAGTGACCAGAGGAGACCAACTTGGGTATTAAGTTCTTAACACTTCAATTCAATCACACTAACATACTAATTGGGTATTTTCACTGGCTTATCCCATGGATGGAATGTTCTTCCTCATTTTTACCTCTGAATTCCTTCAAGTCCCAGCTAGAAATCTAACCTTCTACAGGAAACCTTTCCAAATCTCACTTAATTCTAGTGCCTTTCCTCTGTTAATTATTTCCTGTTTATCCTGTTTAATAGTCTGTTTGTACATAGTTATTTGCATGTTTTCTCCCACATTAGACTGTGAGCCCCTTAAGAGAAGGAACTGTCTGTTATCTTTCTTTGTATCCCTAGCACTTAGCAAAGGGTCTGACACATGGAAGGTATTTACTTAACAAGTGTTTATTAACTGCCCAGGTTGAAGGAACTGAGCATGTTTAGCCTTGAGAAAAGAAACCTGGACAGAGAGGTAATATCTGTCTTTACATTATGTGGACGAAGAATTAGATTTCTTTTTGTAGACTTGACCAAAGTCACATAGGCGGCAAGTATCAGAATCAAGATCTGAATTTAGGTATTCTGGTTTGAGAGCCATGATAGCAAACTGCCACTTAAATCTCTCTAAGTTTCAGCTTTCTCAACTGTGAAATGGGAATAATATATAGAGAGCTTAATCCACGCAGTTGTTATGAGGATCCAAAGAAGTAATATATAAATATATTACTTAATATAATAAAGTGCCCTATTACAAAGGACACAATCCAGGAGCAATAAGTAAAATTTGTGAGCAGGAAAATTTAGACAATGTCAGGAAGATTTTTCTAATAATTAGAGCTGACTAAAAGTGAAATAAAAGCTGGCAGATGGTTCAGTGAATAGAGTGCCAGACCCAAAATCAGGAGGACCTGAAATCAAATTTGGCCTCAAACATTTATTAGCTGCAAGTCATTTAATCCTGTTTGCCTCAGTTTCCTTATCTGCAAAATGAGCTGGAGAAGGAAATGACAAACAACTCCAAAATCTTTGCCAAGAAAACCCTGTAACATGTCATGAAGAATCAGACATGACTGAAAACAACAGGGAAAAAAGCATGCTTTGTATCTCAAGAGGTGATTAGATCCCTCTCCCTAGAAGTCTTCAAGCAGAAGCTAGACAACCATATGGCAGGCATATTATAATAGTGGGAATTTCCTGGTGTATGGGTTGAGGTAGATTGCCACTTTTAACTCTCAAATATGGTGATTTTGTGATATTTCTATGTAAAATATTTATTATATTAAATAATGTATTTCTACATTATTTCATTGGATCTTCACAACAAATGAGTGAATTAAACTCTATTCATATTATTATCCCCATTTCACAGGTGAGAAAGTTGAAGCCTAAGGAGATTAAATGGTAGTTTGCTATGTGGCTCTCAAGGTAGAAGAATAGCTGAGTTCAGATCCTTATTCTGATACTTGCTGCCTACATGACCTTGGGCAAAGCAATTGCCTTTCATGGGAGTTAGTTTCCTCATGTATAAATCCAGGGGGTTGAATAACTCAGCCACTAAAGTCCCTTTCAGCTCTAAATCCATGATCTTATGATTTGCCAATCGACATACTGAGTGTGTGAGTGTAGGGGCTGGGCTTCAAATTCAAGCCTTCCTGATTTTAAATTAATTTCCTGCAACTGGGAATGTTTAACCTACTTAAAAAACAGACATTTTTCAAGCAATTCAAAAGCATTCTTTTATACCCAAAGGACATGATAGAGACGTTACAAATCACTCTTATCTACTCATTAAAGCAGGTTCCCAAAAAGGGTTAGAGTTTTATGTGATGAGTTTTATGGGGTGGAAATTATTTCAAGAATACATGTTTACTCAACTGTAATGAGGCTTAATTTCTTTGTTAATCTGTAATTCTAATAGAGCTAACCCTTACCTTGCCTGAAAGAGTAAATTTCACCATGACTGGTTCTGGAGCCAGGAGGACCTGAGTTCAAATCCAGCCTTAGACACTTAACACTTCCTAGCTGGTGACACTGGGTAAGTCATTTACTCCCAATTGCCTTAGGGGGAAAAAAGGCGGGGCAGCTAGATGGCACTGTGGATAGAGCATTGGCCTTGAAGTAAGGAGCACCTGAATTTAAATCTGGTCTCAGATACTTAACACTTACTAGCTGTGTGACTCTGGGCAATTGCTGAGGCAAATTTGCCTCAGGGAAAAAAAAAAAAAAGACAGATGGTATAATTGAAGACGGAACAATTTAACTCTTTCTTCCTCTACCTCATCAGGAGGGACTCAAATCTTTCAGCCATATTACTGCAATTCAATTTAAAATGAAAGCTCCTTCCAAAGCAATCCCAATAGACTTTGGACAGAAAATGTCATCTGCATCCAGGAAAAAGAACTAAGGAGACTGAATGTAAATCAACCCATGCTATGTTCACTTCTTTTTTAATCTTTCTCATGGTTTTTCACATTTGCTCTCATTTTTCTCTCTCAACATGATTCACAAATGTGTATTAAAAATAAATAAGCTTACTACAATTAAAAAGAGATAAAATGAAAGGTCCTGGGCTTTCAGCAGGGCTGAAACTAATCATCTGGGTTGCCTGGGCATAACACTTAATCTGGATAAACAGCACAAAATAAGCTCCCCCAAATTCACTTTTAAAAACAAATTGGCTTGGTTGGAAGGGAGAGATCCCAGGACCCAACTCCAAGGCAGGGAAACAAATAACCCAGAACACTGAGGAGATTGTGGCCGGGACAGGAAGATAGAACAGAGCTAAGGGGGCTGGGGAGAGTATGTCAACTGGTTGGGGGCAGGGAGCAAATGAATCATTTGGCAGGTTTCTATTTTTAGTAATTATTCTCGCTAACGAGGTGCTAAATTCATCAGTCAGTACTCTTGAAGAATCTAAGTGCCACAAGAGGCCTTTAAAATTTCATGCCCTGGAGTAAAGCCCTTGTTAGTTTGTTGTAAGAATAGCTCTAGATCTACTCTTAAAGACCCTTTAAAAGAGAAAGTCCTTTGGTCAACAGATAAGTTTTCCCTTGCAATGCCAAATCATACATTTGATCTGATTTTTTTTTTCATTGAATTATCTTAAACATCCTAGAGACCCTAGCCTGAGACTACATACATAACTGGCAAAGTTTAATACAATTGCTTACTGCCTAGGATGCTCTTAAGCAATGCAGTATTTAGAATCGTGTTTTACTAATAACTTAATTTTGACATTGTTATTTTATATTCAGATGACAAATGAGGGGGCCAATTTAAAAATTATACTTGTTTTCTTCTCTGGAGCCACTAGGTGGCACAGTAGGCAGAGTGCTGGGCCTGGTGTTATGAACTAAATTCAAATCCAGTTTCAGACACTTAATAGCTGTGTGACTCTAGAAAAATCACTTAATCTGCCTCAGTTTTCTCAGCTGTAAAATGGAGATAATAATAACAGGTTTTTGTGAAGATCAAAGGAGATAATATTTGCAAAATGTTTACCATGGTGCCTAGTACACTATAGGTACTTAATAAATGCTTGTTCCCTTTCTTCCTCTATCTTGCTCTTAAAATGCTAGTATTTTGCCCAAGGTGCTCTCTATGCTCCAAGGTAGAAGCTTAGAAAGCATTGCAAGAAAGTGTATCAATGACACTATGAATATTTCTCATTTCTTTGTCAAGGGCTACTCTAGCAAATAGAAATATAGAATGTTATTTACTTTATTTCATGTGGGGTGGGGTGCTATTCCCCAAACATCAGGCACTCAATTCACATCTTTGTAATACCTAATCCTCTCCAGGAAGAGTACAAACAGGACAGATCCTTCGTTAATAAGCTCCTGGGTATCATTCTCAGGGAATCCCACCTTAGCTCCCTACTGGGTACCTCCCAATCATGAGGGAAAAATAAAAAATGCCTCCAATCCCCACATTTTTCTTTAAAGCTCAGAGTCAAAAAGGGACACCAGCACAAGAGATGGCAAAAAGCCTACAGAGGGTGCTATGCTAGCTGGGACTCCTACAGTAACTTCCTCAACAACACACAATTAAGAGCAGCTCAGAAGTACCCAAAATACATTAGTTTCTGAGTGGTTTGCAACAAAGAGAATTTTAAGCCAGACTGGAGAAATGATTGATATAAAAAAAAAAGTTCAAAGTAAAGCAGGCAAGTGTGTGGGATGTTGCCAAGTTTTCTTTTTTCTTCTTTCCCTCTCATTGCTTCAAGCACTCAAAGTTATCTGAATCTTCCCACCTCAGTTCTAGGCAGAGGATCATCAGATTAATGATCAGAGATATTTTTCCATACTAAGATATAAATGATTAATAATAGTTTCTAATATTATCCCACCTAGGGGTACTTCCGCTTAACAGAGAAAAATGTCCAAAGACAAAGGACGAGTCTCTACTTATGGAATATCATGTAGTAGGCAAGCAAGAGAGGTCTGTTTTTCAACCTGAAACATTTTTTGCACTACTGAAATCCACCTTAGGGGAGCTACATGGTGTAAGTGGATAGAGTAAGTGCCTTGGAGTACTTTCTCAGACACTTACCAGCTGATGACCCTTAGCAAGTGACTTAACCCCCTGCCTGACTCAATTTCCTTATCTGTAAAATGAGCTGGAGCAAGAAATGAGACACCACTCTGATATCTTTGCCAAGAAAATCCCAAATGGAGTCACAAAAAAATTGTACATGATTGAAAATGACTGAACAACATCAAGGAGAGAAAAAATAGAGGAGAGAATATGGAATTGAAAATAAAAACTGAATTTTAAAAAAGAAAAAAATGAGAATCTCCAAGATGCATTTTAGCTCTGACACTCTGTGTCCATGAGACAGTGTAGTACACTGGAAAGATTATTGGATTTGGAATTAGAAGAAGGTTCAAATCCTGGTTCTGCCTCCTTACTTCCTATATGACAATAGCAAATTATTCTGTTTCCTCATCTGTAAATTGAAGGAGTTGGGATAAGATAACCTCTTAAGGTCCCTTCAGCATGAAGTCCATGATCCTGTGATTCATTATAAATGTGATAACGGATGATTCAAACTTATATATATGGGTGCCTGGGCATCCAAATTTATGAAAGGACCTCAATGATGTAGGATTAATTAAAGAAAGAGTCATAGAAAAGGTAAGGAAAGGAATGAGCATTAATTAAAGTCTCACTCTGTTCCTGGCATTGTGTTAAGCACTTTACAAATATTATTTCATTTGATCCTCATACCAATTTGAGAGATAGGAGCTATTATGATCCTCATTTTACAGCTGAGGAAATTGTAGTAAAGAGAAATTAAGTGATTTGTCTAGGTCCCCACAATTAAAAGCAGGAGTAGGAGTAGAAGTAATAGTGGTAGTGATGGTGGCAGTGGTAGTAGTGGTAGTGGTGGTAGTACTGGTAGTAGTAGTGGTAGTAGTAGTGATGGTGGTGGTGATAGTGGTAGTTGGAGTAGTAATAATAGTGGTAATGGTAGTAGTATTAGTAGTAGTAATAGTAACTAATAACAACTAATATTTATTAAGTACTATGTATTATGCTAAGTGCTTTACAAATACTATCTCATTTGATTCTCACAAGAGCCCTGGGAAGTAGGTCCTATTATTATCCCCATTTTATAAATGGAGATACTGAAACTGAAGGAAACCATAACAGACAAAGTGACTTATTTAGGATCTCATGGCTAGTGGGTATCTGAACTTCGATTTGAATTCAGGTTTGTCCAACTCCAGGCCCAGTCCTTTATTCATTCTATTTATTTTATTTATTTATTTTTCTTTATTAAAGCTTTTTATTTGCAAAACATATGTATGGGTAATTCTTCAACATTGACCCTTACAAAGCTTTCTGTTACAAATTTTCCCCCCTACTCCCCACCCCTCCCCTAGATGGCAGGAAATCCACCTCATGTTAATTATGTTAAAATACTTGACAAATTGAATATATGTATACATATTTCCACACTTATCATTTCCGTGCAAGAAAAATCGTATCTACAAGAAAGAAAAATCAGATAAAGGAAACACAATGAAAGCAAACATCAATCGAGAGCATGAAAATGTTATGTTGTGGTCCACATTTCATATCTCTCTCTCTGGGTGTATATGGCTTTCTTCAGTGAACAATTGGAACTGGTTTGAAACATTTCATTATTGAAGAGAGCCATGTCCATCAGAATTGATCATCATATAGTCTTGTAGTTGCCGTGTGTAATGATCTCCTGGTTCTGCTCATTTCACTCAGCATCAGTTCATGCAAGTCTCTCCAGGCCTCTCTGAAATCATCCTGCTGGTAGTTTCTCACAGAACAATAATATTCCATAACATTCATAGACCATAATTTATTCAGCCACTCTCCAATTGATGGGCATCCATTCAGTTTCCAGTTTCTAGTCACTACAAAAAGGGCTGCCACAAACATTCTTGCACATGTGGGTCCCTTTCCCTCCTCTAAGATCTCTTTGGGATATAAGCCCAATAGAAATGCTGCTGGGTCAAAGGGTATGTACAGTTTGATAATTTTTTGAGCATAGTTCCAAATTGCTCTCCAGAATGGTTGGATCCGTTCACAGTTCCACCAACAATGTATCAGAGTCCCAGTTTTCCCACATCCCCTCCAACATTCGTCATTAACTTTTCCTGTCATTTTAGCCAATCTGACAGGAGTGTAGTGGTACCTCAGAGTTGCTTTCTTTGCATTTCTCTGATCAATAGTGATTTGGAGCACCTTTTCATATGACTAGAAATGGTTTTAATTTCACCATCTGAAAATTGTCTGTTCATATCCTTTGACCATTTATCGATTGGAGAGTGGCTTGAATTCTTATAAATATGAGACAATTCTCTATATATTTTAGAGATGAGACCTTTATCAGAACCCTTAAATGTAAAGATGATTTCCCAATTTGTTGCTTCCCTCCTAATCTTGTCTACATTCATTTTGTTTGTACAAAAACTTTTTAACTTAATGTAGTCAGTTATCTATCTGGTGTTCAATTTAGAGTTCCAGTTCTTCTTTGGACTTAAATTTATTCCATTTCCACAGGGGTGAGAGGTAAACTATCCCATGATCCTCTAATTTGCTGACAATATCACTCTTTATATCTAGATCATGAACCCATTTAGATCTTATCTTGATATGTGGTGTTCGGTGTGGATCAAGTCCTGATTTCCCCCCAGAAGCTGGGGTCTTTGGGTTTATCAAACACTAAATTCCTATAGTTATTGCCTAGTTTGTCCTGTGATCCTATCCTATGCCACTGATCGACTACTCTATTTCTTAGCCAGTACCAAATGGTTTTGATGACCGCTGCTTTATAATATAGTTTTAGATCTGGTACAGCAAGTCCACCATCATCAGCCTTTTTTTTTTTTTCATTAATTCCCTTGAAATTCTTGACCTTTTGTTCTTCCAAATGAACTTTGCTACTATTTTTTCTAGATCTGTAAAATAATTTCTTGGGAGTTTGATTGGTATGGTACTAAATAAGTAAATTAGTTTGGGTAGTACTGCCATTTTTATTATGTTCGCTCAGCCTACCCATGAGCACCTGATGTTTTTCCAATTGACTAGGTCTGACTTTATTTGTGTAGAAAGTGTTTTGTAGTTTAGTTTGTATAATTCCTGACTTTTCCTTGGCAGATAGATTCCCAAATATTTTATATTATCAACAGTTATTTTGAATTGAATTTCTTTTTGTATCTCTTGCTGCTGAACTTTGTTGGTAATATATAAAAATGCTGATGATTTATGTGGATTAATTTTGAATCCTGAAACTTTGCTAAAGTTGTGAATTGTTTCTAGTAGTTTTTTAGTTGAGTCTCTAGGGTTCTCTAAGTATACCATCATATCATCTTCAAAGAGTGACAATTTGGTTTCCTCATTACCTACTCTAATTCCTTTAATCTCTTTTTCTTCTCTTACTGCCAAAGCTAACATTTCTAAAACAATATTAAATAGTAATGGTGACAGTGAGCAGCCTTGTTTCACTCCTGATCTTATTGGGAATGGTTCTAGTTTGTCTCCATTACATATGATGCTTGCTGATGGTTTTAAGTAGATACTACTAATCATTTTAAGGAAAAGCCCATTTATTCCTATACTTTCTAGTGTTTTTAATAGGAATGGGTGTGGGATTTTATCAAATGCTTTTTCTGCATCTATTGAGATGATCATATGATTTTTGTTAGTTTGGTTATTAATATAATTATATTAATATAATACAATTAATAATTAATTATAATTAATTATGCTGATAGTTTTCCTATCCTTTATCCATTTTAAAGGAGAGTTAAGGACATTTCAGTTTGGGAGGAATAATATGAGTAAAGGCAAAGGAATACAAATGAATACAAGGTCAGAAACTGCAAGGAGAAATTTTTGGTAGGAGTTGGAGGGTGTTTGTCAGAGAATAATGGGAGAAGAATGGGTAGAGGGAGGGTCCAATTGATGAAATGCTTTGAATGACAAACCAAGGAGCTGGGATTTAATGGGGTTTTTTTTTGTTTGCTTCCACATGTAAGTAAATTGGATTTAAGTGATGGGGAGGGGCTGTGCAAAGTCACCTGCTTCACTTTACTCTCCAGATACATCTGGGTCTAGGGGCCAGATATAGATCAAGACTAGAGATAACCCTGGTTGCAGTGGGAGACCTTGGCCTTTTAAAGCTAAATTATTTAACAGATCTAAGGCTAGGTAAGAAATGAGGCAAAGAATGGTCTCTTTTACTTTGTCACTAACCCCTCAAAAATCCAATCTGGGAAGTGAAAACCTCCAGAGTTTCTGCCTAAAACAGAAACAAGTGCTATTTACATTCACTTTGAATCAATCAGGGCACCTGAAGCGGAGATACAACAAAGTGGAGATCAATTCTCTGCTGTTTGTGCTAATTTTGACTTAACAATGAACACCAAGAAAACATCAGCCCAACACCACACCATCTATATGTGGAACCATCAATTACAGCAAATGGTGAAGTTTTGAATACTGTGAATGAGTTCACTCATCTTGGCAATATACTTTCCAGATATGTACATATTGATAATGAGGCAGACACATGCATTGCCAGAGTTAGCTCAGTGTTTGGGAGGCTCTGAAGGAAAGTGTGGGAGAGGAGAAGCATAAGATTGACTACCAAAGTGAAGGTCTACAGAGCTGTTGTAATGACCTCATTCTTGTGTGCCTGTGGAACTTGGACAGTATACCAGCGCCGAGGCAGGAAACTGAATCGCTTCCATGTCAATTGTCTTAGGAAGATCCTGAAGATCTCCTGGCAGAATAAAGTACCAGACCCTTTCTCACACTAAATTGCCAAGCATTCAGACACTGCACTATTGCCCACATTGTTCCAATGCCAAATGCATGCTTGTCAAAAAGATTATATTATGGAGAACTCACTCAGGTAAGTGCTCATAAGGTGGTCAGAAAAAGCAATACAAGGACACTCTCAAGAACTTTAGAAATGATTTCATGACATAGGAGACACTGACATAGGATTACCCAGCATGGCATGCCCTCATCAGAGAAGGTGCTGGGCTCTATGAGCAAAGTAGAATTGATTTGGATCAAAAGAAACGCGAATGTGTCAAGTTAGAGAAGCACCCCAAATATTCCTAGGGACTCTTTGTGTCCGGCCTGTGGCAGAGAACTCCAAGCTTCTATTGGGTCCGATCAGCCACAGCCAGATACATTATAACTGGACTCTAACATAGTAATGTCATTTTGGTCCTGTTCCAGAACAAAGGGCAACAACCAGGCCAATCAGCTCAAACAATGTCCAGAGGATTTGATTGAATAGGCAATAGGAAGTCATCCTAGACTCTTCAGCAGGAAATAACTTTGGAAGGAAGGGGAATGAGGAGAGATTATAGGTTTGTATTATAGTCAGGGGCCCTGACTGTGAAGTTGTAATTTAGGCAAGAGAGTATATATGTCAGCTGGTGGAGGGTGTTATCTGTGGGAGATAAAGGGGAAATGTCAAATCTCAAAGGTGTTGCTAAGGAAAAATACATACAATTTGCTGACTAACTCTATGTGGGCATTTGGATTTCAGATTTGTGGGCTGAAGAATGAACTGGTTATCATTAATGCACTGTCAGCAAAGTTGTAAACTAGTTCAACTCTTTGGGAGAACAATTTGGAATGTGATGGCCAAAAGACTATAAAACTGCATATTCTTTGACTCAGCAATAATACCACTAGATCTGTACTCAAAGCGATCAAAGGAAAAGGAAAAGGACCCAAATGTACAAAAATATTTATAGCATCTCTTTTTTGATGGCGAAGAATTAGAAACTGAGGTGATACTCCCATTGGGGAATGGCTGGACAAGTTGTGGTTGTGATTGTGATTTTTAATGAAATTTTATTGTGCTATAAGAAATAACAAAGAGGATGATTTCAGAAAAACCTGGAAAGACATATGAATTAATGCAAAGTGAAGTGAGCAGAACCAGAACGCTGTTACTGTGTAACAGCAATAGTGTAATGAGAATCAACTGATAGAAAACAATTCCATAAAAGGGCCCCACATGTGCAAGAATGTTTGTGGCGGCCCTTTTTGTGGTGGCTAGAAACTGGAAACTGAACGGATGCCCATCAATTGGAGAGTGGCTGAATAAATTATGGTATATGAATGTTATGGAATATTATTGCTTTGTAAGAAATGACCAGCAGGACGATTTCAGAGAGGCCTGGAGAGACTTGTATGAACTGATGCTGAGTGAAACGAGCAGAACCAGGAGATCATCATACACAGCAACAACAGTATTACATGATGATCAATTCTGATGGACATGGCTCTCTGCAACAAAGAATTGTCTCAAACCAGTTCCAGTTGTTCACTGAAGAAAACCATATACACCCAGAGAGAGGGAAATGAAATATGGACTACAACATAACATTTTCATGATCTCTACTGACATTTGTTTGCATTGTGTTGCCTTTCTCTGATTCTTTTTTTTTTCTTGTAGATAGGATTTTTCTTGCATAACTTCTCAAGCATTTCAACATTATTAGCATGTAGTGGACTTCCTGCCATCTAGGGGAGGGGAGGGGACTGGGGGTAAAATTTGTAATGGAAAGCTTTGTAAAGATCAATGTTGGGGAACTACCCATACATATGTTATACAAATAAAAAGCTTTAACAAAAAAAAAAAAAAAAGATTGTTGCCTAATTCTAAAGACACACACACACAAAAAAAAGAAAACAATTCCATAGAATTCATGGAAAAAAATGCTACTTATTTCCACAGAGAGAACTGATAAACTCAAAGTTTGGAGACTGAAGCACATGACACTTTTTTTCCTTTTTATTTTTGTGACTTCTTTTTCTTTTTCTCAATATGTCTAATGCAGGTTGACTTCATATGTTTAACAAGTATATGCATATTGTATTTAATGCATATTGTTTGCCTCTTCAATGGGGGGGATGAGTAGAAGAAGAAGAGAATTTGGAACTAGAAATAAAAATAAAAAATAAATATATTTTTTAAAAAATTCTATACCATTTCACAGGTTTGGGCTAAATTTTATAGTTGCAAAACAAACTGATAGAGGCTTAGAGAGGCTTGGTTAGTGTTCAGGGTTAGGGTTATTCAATATAATACACACATGCATTTAGACACATGAGGTTTAGGCTAAAATTCACAGTTCCACAACTAACCTCTGTAACCCAATATTATAATTCTTCCCTTTCCTGTTCAGGAAACAGGTAGAAACAAGAACCAGGGTGCAGAATGCAGATAAACATGACTATACTGTATGTTTGCATGGATCTTGACAGTTTAAAAACTTCTGACTACCTTCTGTTTTTATGTGACATCACCTTTATAGTTTTCCAAACAATTTGACTCATGAGTTCAGTGATTCTCATAAACCTGTCAGGCAATTGAGATCAGCAACTATTATAGCAGTTTTAGAGATGAGGAAACTGATTCCTGTTTTAATAGATTCCTCGTGGGCAAGTGGTTCATAAACAGAGGAGCACAGAACCTAGTAACTAAGTCCAAGAGCTTTGGCATTTATCTACCTCTTAAATTTTCCAGTTTCTTACTAAGAAACAATTCATTTAGAATTCTTTTTGACAAATTTTGCGGAATAGTCCCAAATCTTCTCTTTTTTTCTTTTTTCCCTGCCATTGCTTCAAGTCTCCTCAGGTACTCAAAATGATTTGAATCTTCCCAACTCACCTACAAATCAGTTCTGGAGAGATTTAATTAATTATAAACTTATTCATACTAAGATATAAATGACTAATAATAGTTTCTAGCATTATCTCACTAATATTTTATAGTGGACTATCAAGTACTAAGTAAGAAAGATACATCTAGTTTTCAACTGGGAACATTTTTTGCACCCCTGAGATCACACTATGGAAGTTGCCACCAAATTGAGTAAGGCATAATAAAGCCAGACTCCAGTGTACTAACAGCATTGGTAGGTTACCATTTTCAAAATCATAAAAGCTCTTTGTCTTCCATAAGACAATAAGAAAGGGAGAAAAAGGAGAGGGGATGATAGAGGAGGGTTGACAGAAGGTGATTATTTGCCAAATTAAATTTAGATGGCCCAGACCCTCAACTTATATGGAAAACTTAGAAAGCATATAAGAATAAATTCTGTTAATAATCTATTCAGTTCAATATTCTGTCTTAAAATGGAGTTATGACCAAAAATTGTGTTGGTTATAGCAAACACCAAAAATTTGCTCCAGACCAGCAGAAGGAAAACAGCCCTGTCAATTAACTTTGTTATTAAAGAACTGAAAACAATAGAAACATGGATTAATATGAATTCACATGATTTCAGCAAGACTAATTAAGCAATGTACTATAGTATACAAAGCATTAGATTTAAGAATCAGGAGAACTTGTGTTCAGAAACCCACTAGCTATGTGACTCTTGGCAGATCACTTAACTTTTCTGGACAAGGTTAGGCTCAGATTAAGCATTAAAAGGGTCCAAAAAGATCATCTCATCCAATGTATGAAATTTATATTTGGAGGCAATTAAGGCACAGAGAGGTTGTCCAAGGTAACACAAATAGTTTTCAAAGGTGAAACTTGAACTCAAGTTCTCTTTGTCTAAAGCTACTACTATTACAATATACACATGGCCTCTCAATTTCATTATCTGTAAAATGAAGGGGCTAGACTCAAATGACATATCAGGTACTTTTCAGGTTCTAAATATTGAGTCCTAAATATTGAGTTCTAAATATTGACTCAATATATGTGTGTATATATATATATATAGTGTGTGTATAAACATGTGTATATTTAGATAGAGAAATCTGCATATAGAATATACATATATCTAGACTTATCAATGTCCATCTATATATGTATAGATATATCTATAGCTATCTATAGTATACAAATCCATATATCTATCAAATATATAGAGATATGTATATATTTATAGATACCACATAGTATCTATAGATATCCATCTATCTATCTATATACCTATATAGATAGCTATACACACCTATCTTTATGTATATATGGAAAGATGTGCATGTTTAGATAGATATCTGTATATATACACAGATATATAAATATATACATAGATGCATCTACATATGGGTATGTAATATACCCATATGTAGACATATCTACATATATGTGCATTTGTTATTTAATTATTTCAATCATGTCCAACTTTTCATGATCCTATCTGGAATTTTCTTGACAAAGATACTATAATGATTTGCCATTTCCTTTTCCAACTCATTTTACAAATGAGGAAACCCAGATAAAGAAACAAAGTAATTTGCCTGAGATCACACATCTAATAGGTGTCTGAGACTGGGACTGGATTTGAACTCAGATCTTCCTGACTCCAGAACTGGAGTCTGTCCATTTGCTTCTCTAGTTACCCTTATATATAAATATATCTGTAGACAGACAGACAGATAGAGAGATAGATAAATTTGCAAATATAGTTATTTGGTAAGGAGCGTATTCATTACATTTTTAGACCTTTTAGACCAGTAGTTTTAAACTCAAATAGAAATGGATCCCTGCAAGCTACAAATTGACTTAGAAAACCTCAAATGAACGTCTATATTATATTTTTATTTATTTTAAACATTTCCCATTACATTTTAATCTAGTTGTGCTGTAGCACTCAGTGATGTTGCTGGTAGCTTGAGTTCAACACTGTTCTAAAGCACCAGTTGCTTCATTCTATTTATGTCTTTTCCGGGGAAAGTTTGTGAGGAGAATATGATTATTGTCTTTACTGATTAGGGGTCTTCCCTCCAAATATAACCAAGTTAGCCACATTATGTTGGTGAATTGTGCTTCAGACTTAAATACTTGCGTGCCTAAGCACCCAAACTTTTTTTAAATTTTTATTTATTTTTTTTATTGAAAGCTTTTTATTTTACAAAACATATGAGTGATTTTTCTACATTGACCTTTGCAAAACTTTTTTTTTGTTCCAATCTTTTCCCCTCCTTCCCCCCACCCTCACCCCTAGTTGACAAGTAATCTAATACATGTTTAATATGTTAAATTATATGACAAATCCAATATATGTATACATATCTATACAGTTATCTTACTGCACAAGAAACATCAGATCTAGAAAGAGAGAAGAAAAAACAAAACAAAACAAAACAAAACAAAACAAAACAAAACAACCTAAGAAGGAAAACAAAATGCAGGGAAATATTAACAGAAAGCTTTAAAATGCTGTGTTGTGGTTCACACTCAGTTCCCTCAGGCCTCTCTCTGGATGTATATGACTGTCTTCATCGCTGAACAATAGGAACTGGTTTGAATCACATCATTGTTGAAGAGAACCATGTCCATCAGAATTGATCATCATATAGTCTTGTTGCTGTGTATAATGTTCTCCTGGTTCTGCTCATTTCACTCAGCATCAGTTCATGCAAGTCTCTCCAGGCCTTTCTGAAGTCATCCTGCTGGTCATTTTTTACAGAACAATAATATTCCATAACATTCATATACCATAATTTATTCAGCCGTTCTCCAATTGATGGGCATCCTTTCAATTTCCAGTTTCTTGCCACTACAAAAAGGGCTGCCACAAACATTTTTGAACATGTGGGTCCTTTTTCCTCCTTTAAGATCTCTTTGGGATATAGGCCCAATAGAAACACTGCTGGGTCAAATGGTACTAAGCATCCAAACTTAGGGAAGATCACTATGGTATGAAATTAATAAGTTTATCATGATAATTTTACAAATAACTGATGCATCTAGGATTAGAAGATAAAACAGTCAAATTGAGAGAAAAAAAAGCCAAACAACTTTGTATCAGTTTTTCCCAGTTAAAAGTTTTGTAACCAAGATACAGAGAAAACTAACAGAAATCTATAAAACTAAAAGGTATCTCATAAGAGATAAGTAGCCAGACAAGTTATGAACAAACAGTTGTTAAAAGAATAATTGTATGCAATTCTTCCATTCTAATGCAACCTATTAACAGTTACATGAGAGAATGCTCCAAATCACAAATAAGACAAATTAAAACAACACTGAAGCTTGATCTCACACCTAGAAAATTTGCAAAAATGATAATAGATTAGAATAATCAATATGGCAGTGGTTATAGAAAGACAGACACACTAATATATTGTTGATGGAGCTATAGATTAGTGCAACCATTTTGGAAAGAACTTTGTAACTATGCAAATAAATTGACTAAAATATATACTTTGACCCAAAAATTCTATTGTTAGGCATATCTTCCATGGAGATTATTAATAAAAAAATTTTAAAGGCTCCATAAATACATTTATAGGATAACTTTTTGTGGTACTAAAGAATTAGAAACAAAGTAGATGCCTATCAGTTTGGGAGTAAACAGCAAGATTGTGTGATCAACTTTTTTTTTTCTTTTTCTTTTTATTGAAGCTTTTTATTTTCAAAACATATGCAAAGATAATTTTTCAACACTGACTCTTGCAAACCTTATGTTCCAATTTTTCCTCCCCTTCCCACCCACCCCTCCCCTAGATGACAAGTAATCTAATATATGTTAAGTATGGTAAAAATATATGTAAATCCAATATAGGCATACATACTAATACAATTAACTTGCTGCACAAGAAAAATCAGATCAAAAAGGAAAAAGAACTAAGAAAGAAAATAAAATTCAAGCAAACAACAACAAAAGAAGTGAAAATGTTTTGTTGTAACCAGACTCAGTTCCCACAATCCTCTCTCTGGATATAGATGGCTCTCATTATCACAAGATCATTGCAATTGGCCTTAATCATCTCATTGTTGAGAAGAGCCACGCCCATCAGAATTTATCGTCGTATAATCTTGTTGCTGTGTACAATGATCTCTTGGTTCTGCTCATTTCACTTAGCAAATGATCAACTATTAAAGGTTTTCCTTAGTGTTTAGTGATCCAAGGCAATCCCAATAATCTGGTGAGAAAACACCATCTGCATGCAGGAAAAGAACTATGTTGATTTTGTCAATCAACACATGCTATGTTCACTTCTTTTTTCTGCTTTTTTTTTCTCTCTTCCATGGTTTTTCCTTTTGTTCTGATTTTTCTCTCCCAATATGATTCATAAAGAAATGTGTATTTAATTCAATGACAATAGTAATCCAGTGTTTGATAAACCCGAAGACCCCAGTTTTGGGGATAAAAACTCACTATTTGACAAAACCTGCTGGGAAAATTGAAAACTAGTATGGAAGAAACTAGGCACTGACCCACACCTAACACTATATACCAAGATAAGGTCAAAATGGATTCATGATCTAGGCATAAAGAATGATATTATAAACAAATTAAAACAATGTAGGATGGCTTACCTCTCAGACCTGTGGAGGGGGAAGGAATTTGTGACCAAAGAATAACTAGAGATCATCATTAATCACAAAATAGATAAGTTTAACTATATCAAGTTAAAAAGTTTTTGTACAAACAAAATGAATGCAGACAAGATTAGAAGGGAAGCAATAAACTGGGAAAATATTTTTACATTCAAAGGTTCTTCTGATAAAGGCCTCATTTCTAAAATATATAGAGAATTGACTGAAACATATAAGAATTCAAGCCATTCTCCAATCGATAAATGGTCAAAAGATATGAACAGACAATTTTCAGATGAAGAAATTGAAACTATTTGTAGTCATATGAAAAGGTGCTCCAAATCACTATTGATCAGAGAAATGCAAATTAAGACAACTCTGAGATATCATTACACACCTGTCAGATTGGCTAAAATGACAGGAAAAGATAATGACAAATGTTGGATGGAATGTGGGAAAACTGGGACACTAATACATTGTTGGTGGAACTGTGAATGGATCCAACCATTCTGGAGAGCAATTTGGAGCTATGTTCAAAAAGTTATCAAACTGTGCATACCCTTTGACCAGCAGTGTTTCTACTGGGCCTATATCCCAAAGAGATTTTAAAGGAGGGAAAGGAACCCACATGTGCAAGAATGTTTGTGGCAGCCCTTTTTGTAATGGCTAGAAACTGGAAACTGAATGGATGCCCATTGATTGGGTAATGGCTGAATAAGTTATAATATATGAATGTCATGGAATATTATTGCTCTGTAAGAAACGACCAGCAGGATGACTTCAGAGAGGCCTGGAGAGACTTGCATGAACTGATGCTAAGTGAAATCAGCAGAACCAGGAGAACATTATACACAGCAACAAGACTATACGATGATCAATTCTGATGGATATGGTTCTCTTCAACAATGATGTGATTCAAACCAGTTCCTATTGTTCAGTGATGAAGATAGTCATATACATTCAAAGAGAGGCCTGTGGGAACTGAGTGTGAACCACAACACAGCATTTTAACGTTTTTTGTGAATATTTCCCTGCATTTTGTTTTCCTTCTTAGGTTGTTTTTTTTTTTCCTCTCTCTTTCTAGATCTGATGTTTCTTGTGCAGTAAGATAACTGTATAGATATGTATAGATGTATTGTATTTGTCATATAATTTATCATATTTAGCATGTATTAGATTATCTGTCATCTAGGGATGGGGGGTGGGGGGAAGAAGGGGAAAAGCTTGGAACAAAAAAAAAGTTTTGCAAAGGTCAATGTAGAAAAATCACTCATATGTTTTGTAAATAAAAAGCTTTTAATTAAAAAAATAAAAAAGAAATGTGTATTTAAAAATTTAATATACATGTATAACCAGAAAAAAATTAAACAATAAAGGGAAAAAAATGGGGATTGACTAAAGAAACTGTAAAGAATGAAAGTAAGTGGACTATGATTGCGCTATAAGAAAGTACAAATATGATAAATACAAAGAAACAGAAAGACAAGTAATGCAAAGTGAAATAAATAGAACTAAGAAATCAATCTACATATTAATCTCTTACCTTTCCAGTTTTCCTATACTTTCTTCTTTACTCCATGATCTGATTAACTCTTGTAGGTGGTTTTTTGTTTGTTTGTTTGTTTTTTGGTGGAGATAATTGGAATTCAGTGAGTTGCCCAGGGTAATATGTCCTGTAAGGGTCTAAGACTGGAGTTCACTTGGGGATCTCCTGACTCCTAGGCCAGTACTCAACCATTTCCCAGTTCCAGACATTTTCACTGTTTATTCCCCATCCCTGTAATTCTCTTTCCACACTCCTATATCCTAGGTTCTTTAGTTTCCTTCAGCTAAAATCCTGTCTTCTACAAAAAGCCCTTCTTGATCTTCTTAATGCTAGAACCTTCCTTTGAAATTACTTCAATTATCCTGTATATAACTTATTGTTGATAATTGTTGTTTAAATGTTGTCTTTGCATTTCTTTGTGACCCCAGGGTTAATAAAGTGCCTGGAACCAACTAGACCCTTAACAAGTGCTTCTTGGCTTAATTTGATTTAAGAACAACCAACCCAAAACAATAAAAAATGAATGTTGTAAAATTACAAAAAATAAACTTGGTCCCCAAAAAAGAAATATTTAGAAGATGCTACTCTTTTGTAGGGAGCTGAGGTTTCATAGATGTGGAACCTTGCATATATCATTAGAATTTTTTTCTAGGTATTATTGCAAATTTTTTTCTCTATCTTGTAAATTTAAAAAAAATTTGTAAGTGTAGTGGGAGACTGGCCAATAAGTTTAATAAGCCTGGCTTTAGACAGTTAGCAGTGTAATTCTGAACAAGTCATTTAGCCTCTGTTTGCCTTAATTTCCTTATCTGTAAAATGAGCTGGAGAAGGAAACAGCAAAGCACTCCAGTTATCTTTGCCAAGAAAACCCCAAAAGAGGTCACAAAGAGTCAGACCTAACAGGAAAATGACTAAACAACAAATTTCTCAGTGAGACTGCATATGGCAATGCTCTTTACCCCCTCCAACTTCCCTAAGTAACATCATCACATCCAATTAAGCCAACAAACACTAATTCAGCACCATGCCAGTCCTTCCCAGCAATTAAAGGACCTAGAGGCGATTTCACAAAAGAATCTGCCAAACAGAAATACCAGTCAATTCATAAATCATTTTTAACTCAAATTAAAAAAGAAGCTCATTTTGCCAAAGCAAAATAACTAGGAGTAAAAGGAAGAGGAAGAGCAACAAAGGGGGTGGAAAGGATTAGGGCAAAGGTGATAAATTGGGTCTCAGTTGTGAGAGGGATCAGCCACTAGAGTCACTTGGCTGTCATGAAAAAAGAAAAGGTTCTCAGCTTTGATCCTTCAAAGAAGGCCCCTGATTGAATCTTGTCACCCCACTTTATCAAGCTTTCAGTTTCCTCATCTGTAAAAGAAGGGGTCTGGACAAGAGGGTCGGACTTGAAGTCAGAAAGACCTAAATTCAAGTATGCTGCCTCAGATGCTTATTAGCTGTATAAACCTGGACAAGTCACTTTAATCTCTCTCAGCCTCGATTTTCTCATCTGTAATATGGGGATAAAAACAGCAGCAATACCTCACAGCGCTGTTTTTGGGACAAAATAAGATAATTTGTGTAAAGCATTTTGCTAGCTCTATATAAGTACTGAATATTTGTAATAATAATAATATTTATAATTATTATTATATTTATGATTATAACATGCACAAAAATGATATATAAGGATGGGGTAAGGAAATCTGCAGAAAGTGGTAGGATAGACAAGAATCCAAATACACTCAAGTAATATATTAAATAACCATACATGAGAAATATACTAGGCCATAAGAATATAAAGACAAAATAAAAGAAATCCTTTCTCTCAAATAACTTGCATTCTACTTATAAGAGGTTGCTTGTCACAAGTGAACTTTGTGGGTCTCAGTGAAATCTATATAAGTACTAGGGTTTTGGTATCTTTTTTTCTTATTGTTCATTTGTTTGTTTTCTTTTTTTAAAGAACAATCATAAAAATTGTGTTACTGTGCTAGGTAGAGCTTAAGAAGGAGGTTAAAGATGCAAAAAAAAAAAAAATGGGATCCCTTCTCTTCTACCAGTATCTATATCTGTATCTATCTATCTATCTAAATGTATTATGTATATATAGAAAGAGAGAGACAGAGAGAGAGAGAGAGAGAGAGAGAGAGAGAGAGACAGAGAGAGAGAAAGAGAGAAGGAGTTAAAAGAGACTTGCCTCCAGCTCAATCTCCAGTTTCCCTGAGGAAGATGAATAGCATATTCCACTAAATGATGAATATTTACACACGTGGTCATATCCCAAACATTCCAGTGATTCTGAACTTCTATAGATATTACCTAAATCCCATTCCCCAACACCTAACCATCTGTTTCCTAATTCCCATCCCCTAAACCTTCCCACCCCAAAATTTCACTCAAACTGGTACCTCCCATAGTTTGCTTCAGAATGCTTATTTTATTTTATTTTCTCAGAATGCTTATTTTAATAGGTAACAAACTTTTTTTTTCATCTTAATCGTTTCCTCTCCTATCCTTTCTATCTATTAGCTATTACTGAACCAGATTCCCTCTTGATGATATAGCCTCTTTGTTATGGTACACCTTCTTCATTCATTCTCCTCAGCTCACTGGCCAAGATGGGGGATGTCAGAATAGTCAATTGTTCTCCATTGCCACTTCCAAGTTCTCCTTCTCTTTTATTTAGTATAAGTGATAGAGTTCATGCTACTCATATCTACTACCCAATAAAAATACTGTTAGCTATTGTCTAGAAGCCTCCAAGTTATTCCTTTTTTTTCTTTAATGAGCTCACAATGTTTCTCTTCTGCCCAGCTCCTACTCTCATATTAGAAGATTTAAACATACCTTAAATACCCTAACCACTCAGTTCCTTAACCTACTCACTTCCTATAATCTATTCCTTCACCTCACCTCAGCAGCTCCCAAAGGTGGGCATACCCTTGATCCTGTCCCTACCCATAAATGTACAACTCACCTCTATGTTCAAAAATTCTGAAATCTCCTTATAATTCATTAGTTTTTCATCTCTTCTTCTACTTTCCCTTATCAAGCCCTGTTCTTTGTGTACCTCATGACCTCTAATTGCTTGACCTTCTCAATTCTCTCCTAGGCCATCATCTTACCTACACTGTTCATTCTCTCCTTTCCCTCATGGATCCCTTGATGAATCAATTCTCTGGAATCCTTACTCCCTTATCATATGGAGGATTATGCCCAGCCAAGCCTCAGTCTTGGATCATTCCTGCCATTCAATGCCTTCTCTGAATGAAGATGCTGAATGAAGCTAGAAGAAATCACACAATCATTCTCAGTCCACTTCAAATATATGTTTCATCACCTCAATTGGGCCCTTACTGCATGCTACACAATCCTTCTATACCTCTCTTATTAACTCTGTCCTATTCTCCACAGTGGCTCTTCCAAACCATTTTTATTCCTCTTCACATCTCCCATGGCTCTTCCTCTCTCCACTTTCTCGGCAGAGAATTTTGTTTTATATTTTACAGAAAAAAATTGAAGCCATTCATTGTGAGCTCTCTCTTCTGCCCCCTTCCTTATCTCCTGGTACTTAAATGCCTTCTGCCTCTATCTCCTCTTTCATCCCCATCCCACATGATAAAGTTTCCTTACTTCTTATCAGGGTTAAACCCTTCTACTTGTTCAAGTGATACCATCTCCTTCCATCCCATCTTTCCCATCTCCTCCAACAGATTTTCCCCTCTGTGCATCCCATTCTTCCATTTATTTCTTTTTCTTTTTTTTCTGAGGCAATTGTGATTAAGTGACTTGCCCAGGGTCACAAAGCTAGGAAGTGTTAAGTGTCTGAGGTCAGATTTGAACTCAGGTCCTCCTCACTTCAGGACTGGTCCTCTGTCTAGCCATCTAGATGTCCCTCCCCTCTCTTTTTAACCTCTCACAGTATCCTTTCTGATCTTATCATTCCACCAAAATTGATCTCTCCAAAGTTACTTAGTTGCCAAATTCAAAGACCTGCTTTTCTCCTCCTTCTCCTTGACCTCTCTTTGGCCTTTGAAGGTTGATCACTTTCTCTTTCTTGATACTCTCTCCTCTAGGTTTTCAGGACACTACTTTCTTGATTTTCCTACCTATCAGACTGCTTCTTATTTGTCTGCTTTGCTAGGTCCTCTTCCAGATCATGTCCTCCAGGGCCCTTTTCTCGATCACTTTTCTAGGTAATCTCATCATTTCCCATAGATATAATTACCATCTCTATGCTGATGTTTCTCAAACCTAACTATTCTTCTCTAATCTCCCTGTTGCCCTCTAATCTCACTTGTACAACTGCCTTTTAGCTCTCTCAAACTGAATGCCTAATAGACAACTTCATTATGTCTAAAAGGAACATGTTAGCTTGCTCATTACTGTTGAAGGCAGCACCATTTCCCCGGGGCTTCAGGCTCACAACCTAGGAGTCATCCTTTATTCCTGACCATCTCTCACCCTTCCCACCCCCAAGCTGTTGCTAAGGCCTGTCAATTTCACCTTTGCAGCATCTCTTGAACATGTCACCCCTGAACTATTAATAACTGCTGGTGGGTTGCTTTGCCTCCAGCCTCTCCAATTCATCCTTCATTCAGCCCCTAAAATGATTTTCCTTAAGTGTTGGTCTGATCACGTTTCTATTTCCGTGGTTCCCTATTGTCTCTAGGATCCAATATAAAATGCTCTGTTTGACATTCATTTTATTTTTTTTCAAAGCAAAACTATTTAATGAAATATCATAGTTTATTTTTTTGTGATTACATATACAATTTTTTTTCAATTTTAGGAACTTTATTAAAGTGATAGTGAATGAAATTAGTAGAACCAGGAGAACAATTTATACAATAATAACAATAGTAAAAAATTGAGCAATTTTGAAAGCATTGTGTTCACCACAACAATCATTCATGATTCCATTTTTATGATAAAACATGCCACCCATTAGAGAGTGGTGATAGATTTAAAGTGCTGAATGAATCATAGTTTTATATATTTGTAAATAGCCATTGAGGAAATATATATTTGCTTAACTATTGAAAGAAATTATATTGATAACCAACTATTAAATTAGGATTGAGGGTTTTTCCCCCTTTTCTTTCCTCATTCAGGAATCAGCCCCTGTAGGCTAGTTGTTCTCTAAAAGACATTACTGATAGATGAGATTGCCTAGGAACTTCCATACCCCAAAAATCTAATCTAGGTAAATTCCAATTTTTAATTGCTTATTAAAGCTTTTTATTTGTAAAACATATGTATGGGTAATTCTTCAACAATGACCCTTACAAAGCTTTCTATTACAAATTTTTCCCCTCTAGATGGCAGGAAGTTCACTACATGTTAATTATGTTAAAATACTTGATAAATCAAATATATGTATACATATTTCCACACTTGTCTTGCTATGCAAGAAAAATCGTGTCTACAAGAAAAAAAATCTGAGAAAGGAAACACAATGCAAGCAAACATCAATAGAAAGAATGAAAATGTTATGTTGTGGTACACATTCATATCCCTCTCTCTGGATGTATATGGCCTTCTTTACTGACCATTTGGAACTGGTTTGAAGCATGAAATAGCATAGTTTAAAAAGTAGAAATAAAACATTTTCTTCATAAACTTTAGGAAGAACATCTTCGTGGATCCAGACTTAAAAATAAATACTGTATCAGTAGCAAAATATTTATATGAAGGAAACTTGTGGGAAAATTTGCATATATATAAGCATAGCAAATATGATAGAAAGTCTGTTTTACATTAAAAACCCTTTGTACTCTATCTTCCTCCCATCTTTCTATATTTTCTTATATTTTACTCCTTGATAGGTACTCTTTGATCTAGTGACTATGGTCTCATGATTTTTCCATCAGCTCAATAATCTCCATTTTTTTGGCTTTGGTCATTTTGTCTCCCATGTCTGCAATGCTCTTCCTACTTAATTCTACCTCCTGACCTCCTTAGTTTTCTTTAAGTCCCAATTAAACTATCACCTTCTACAGGAAACTTTCCTAGACCCTCTAAATTCTAGTATATCCCCTCAATTATTTCCTATTTATCTTGTATACAGTTTGTGCATATTTGTTTGCACATTGTCTTTCCTACATACTACCTGGCACAGAGTAGATGCTTGATAAATATTTATGAGATTGATTTCTACAAGAGCTTCTACTAGACAATATTGCTAAATGAGTTATAGAAGTAATGAGTACTCTGAGTTCAGAGGAAGAGGAAGAACTCAGTACAAACTGGAATGACTGGTCTAGAAAGTTATTACAGAGAAAAAAAATGAACTGGACTCCTGAAGGATGGTTGACTAAGATTTAGATATATGGAGTATATAATGTGTATAAGTGGAAAGCCCAGTAAGTCTGGATTAGAGCATCTAGTTTCAAATCTCATATCTGAGAAGTGCTACCCTTATCAGGCTTGTATTGTCTCATTGGAACCAATAATTAAATTTGCAGTATGAGCATTTACATCTCAGAAATCAGCAAACACTTCAAAATCAGGGCTTGATTTATTATTTTGTTGATTGTCTTGACTTAAGAGAATGATGGAGAAAGTGTTAATAATACAGATTAATCATAAAAATGAATCAAGAAATATATTACCTTCCACTTCCTTCCCCAGAGCTGATTGTTAAATATTTACCAGCATATCACTGTGTGTGGTATCCATTGAAAGTCACTTAGTCTTCTTAAGCCTCTTTTTCTCATTTATAAAATGAATAAATGATTATCTCTGAGCTCCTTTGAAGTTTTCTTTAAGTAGGATCTATGATGTTCTTACATGGAGCAAATTCAGAACAATAGGAACAGGGGCAAGGAAAAATTATTTCATCTCTTTGGTCATTTTGAGGGGACTTTCCATAACTTGGACATGCCCTTTTGAGTTATATCCAGTAAAATTTGGACACCAAATGTAGTATCAAGGTCACAGTCTCTAGAGATGATTTTGACCCAAAAGATTTTTTGGTGTATTTAAATCACAGATTCAAATAGCTAAACTCAAGAAAAACCCAGAGTATTATAGTAAATTTAAAAGGCATTAGTATAAAAGAAAATAAAAGTGCAAATCTGAATGGGGTTAAAAAGGTAAAAGACGAAAGTTCATGAGTGAGCAGAAAAAATTTACATTATATTCTTTGGAAGACTTCCTGCCTTCAAATATTCATATATTCAAAACTTCTCTTTCAATAAACTGAGTTGATGACAGGTCAACAATCCATTCTAGTTAAATGTAAAAAATTTACTTCAGGTTTAAGCAATATTCATAATTTTTTTCACTTGCTTTTAACAAGCCCTCAGAGAGTCTATCAGGGAGAAAACCACATCATCTAGGTAGTAGTTATTGCTCTCTAGTCATTGGGCTCATTCTGCCAAATCACAGCAGCATAGAATTTAAGCTAGAAGGAACCTTAGAGAGTGTACATAATCCAACCACCTCCCCAATTTTATAAATGAAGAAAACAAAAGCACATGTGATGAGGAGTAGAACTAAGATTTGAATCTAGATTCCTTTAACTCCAAATCCAGTGTTCTTTCCATTGATTCTCAAAGTTGTGTTCCAAGGACCTCTACAAGTGTCCTTTAAGACAGGAGTGGGGAACATCTGCCCATAAGGATGTATAAAACCCATGAAATTATTTACTAAGGCAACCTCAGATGATGATGAGCTGAAAACTAGGTATAAAAACTGCTTGAGTTCTCTAAGTTGATAATTTTTTATGACCTGTTAATGATGTTATAAATATCCAAATAGCCCTTAGCATAAAAAGGTTCCCCACCCCTGCAGGGTCAAAATTAATGTTAAAACATTTCTATTTCTAAGAAGATAAATATCAATCAATATAACTACATAGAGATTAATAACAAATAAATAAATATATAAAAATAAATTAAAATTCTTAAAATTTTTAAGAAAGTAAAGGGTACCCATAAAGACAATAAAGTTTGAGAATCACTACGTCAGAGTAAGGGGAGCAATTTATCCCCAATATCTCCCTGTCACATAGACTCCAGGCAAAATACCTTCTAAAATGGGAGGAAATTATTGTCAAAACCAGCATACTGTTTTTATAATACTTCCAAACTATTTTAGCTGTGCACAAAGTGTTCCCAATTCTGTGAACTGGGTATAAATTAATACACACTAAATTTAATTAATTAATGCTCCTTAAATTTCAACTCACACTGAACCTGATTTGAACAGCAAATCTGAGAGGAGGGGGAATCCCAGAGGGAACCAGGTGAGTGGACCACGAGGCCATCATGAAACATCTCTAAACTCACTTTAAATCCAATCCAACAATTCAATCAACATTTTTTTAAATTTGCATAACATATGTGTGGGTAATTCTTCAACAATAACCCTTACATAGCTTTCCGTTACAAATTTTTCCCCCCAACTCCCCACCCCTCCCTTAGATGGCAGGATATCCACTACATGTTAATTATGTTAAGATATTGGCAAATCGAATATATGTATACATATTTCCAAACTTATCATTGTTGTGCAAGAAAAATCTTATCTACACAAAAAATATATCAGATAAAGGAAACACAGTGTAAGCAAACATCAATCAAGGAGTATGAGAATGTTATGTTGTGGTCCACATTTCACCTCCCTCTCTCTGGGTGTATATGGCTTTCTTCAGTGAACAATTGGAGGTGGTTTGAAACATTTCATTATTGAAGAGAGCCACGTCCATCAGAATTGATCATCATATAGCAAGTATTGTTGTTGACATATATAATGATCTGCTGGTTCTGCTCATTTCACTCAGCATCAGTTCATGCAAGTCCCTCCAGGCCTCTCTGAAATCATCTTGCTGGTCATTTCTTACAGAACAATAATATTCCATAATATTCATATACCATAATTTATTCAGCCATTCTCCAATTGATGGGCATTCATTCAGTTTCCAGTTTCTAGCCACTACAAAAAGGGCTGCCACAAACATTCTTGCACATGTGGGGCCCTTTCCTTCCTTTATGATTTCTTTGGGATATAAGCCCAATAGAAATGCTGCTGGGTCAAAGGGTATGCACCAATCAACATTTTTTTAAAGGAACAACACAGCACCATGCAGTGGGAATAGGGTCCTTCATTTAAGGGGCAAGAAGACTTAGATTGAAATCCTGTCTTTGTCCCATATTGGCAAGTATGACTTAATCTCTCAGTAGGACTGTTTTTTTTTTGTTTTTGTTTTTGTTTTTGTTTTTGTTTTTTGCTGAGGCAATTGGGGTTAAGTGACTTGCCCAGGGTCACACAGCTAGGAAGTGTGTGAGACCAAATTTGAACTCAGGTCCTCCTGACTTCAGAGCTGGTGCTCTAACCACTGTGCCACCTAGCTGCCCCAACAGTAAGACTGTTTTAAAAAAAATGCAGAGAATTGGGCTTATATCCCAAAGAGATCTTAAAGAAAGGAAAGGGACCCACATGTGCAAAAATATTTGTGGCAGCCCTTTTTGTAGTGGCTAGAAACTGGAAACTGAATGGATGCTCATCAATGTTGGAGAGTGGCTGAATAAATTATGGTATATGAATGTTATGGAATATTATTGTTCGGTAAGAAACGACCAGCAGGATGATTTCAGAGAGGCCTGGAGAGACTTGCATGAACTGATGCTGAGTGAAATGAGTAGAACCAGGAGATAATTATACACGGCAACAACACTATGTAATGATCAGTTCTGATGGACATGGCTCTCTGCAACAATGAAATGCTTCAAACCAGTTCCAATTGTTCAGTGAAGAAAGCCATATACACCCAGAGAGAGGGATGGGAAATGTGGACTACAACATAACATTTTCATGCTTTCTATTGATGATTGCTTGCATTGGGTTTTCTTTCTCTGATTTTTTTTTTCTTATAGATACGATTTTTCTTGCAGAACAAGTGTGGAAATATGTATATGTATATTTGATTTGTCAAGTATTTGAACATAATTAACATGTAGTGGACTTCCTGCCATCTAGGTGGGTAGGGAGTAGGAGGGAAAAATTTGTAACAGAAAGCTTTGTAAGGGTTAATGTTGAAGAATTACTCATACATATGTTTTGCAAATAAAAAGTTTTAATAAAAAAACAAAACAAAAACAAAAAACAGAGAAAATGCCCATCTCCATTGGAAAAGCTCCCTGCGAGCTCACCACATGGATGAAATCTCAGATTCTTCCCCTCCCCATCAAAAATCAACAACTATGTTCAAGGTAATGGGAATACAAGGGTGAAAAAGGACACTATGAGGTAGGAGGAAAACAAAAATTATTTATATACATATATATATAAAGAACTTTATTTTTATATATCTATTTATTTGTAATTAATCTCTGTGTAGTTATATCAATTGATATTTATCTTCTTAGAAATATAAATATTTTAATATTAATTTTGACCCTGCAGGAGTAAGGAACCTTTTTATTCTAAGGGCTATTTGGATATTTATAACATCATTAATAGGACATAAAATATATATGTATTTGTATATATATATAATGTGCATATTATATATATATGTATATATATAAATTAATATAATACAAAGTAGACTCTGATGAAGATGATCAGAGATGTCCATATATATATATATTTGTGCATATAAATATATACATACACACAAATAAAGATAATATAAAGTAGACTGTGATGAAGTTGATCAGAGATGTCCAAATACATATATATATTTATATATGTATTTGTGCATATAAATATACACACACAAATGAACATAATACAAAGGAGACTGTGAGGAAGATGATCAGAGATGTGCAAAGAGTGTGAAAAATCTAGTTTAGAATGCAGAGATTTGTATTTAAGTCAGACATCCTAGAAATACTCAGAAGGAGAAGTTTTAGGCTCCCAGTGAGAACTAACTTGAAGATTAAGTAAAGCTACAAAGGGGGGGAGGGTGAACAAACCTTCTCAGTTGGATGGTCCTGGCAGGAAGAAGATGGGGAGCCGGTGAGGGGCTGCAGAGAGGCTGCTCTGGCTGGGGCTGGGGCCTCTCACCCACTCTCCAGCCGCCCTTCCCAGCAGGTCACGTCCCTTGCAGAGCCTTTGGTTTTATAGGTGGGCTCCCATGCAGATGTGTCTGATTGGCTTCCCATCTCTGATGTCACAGGTGAGGAGATGATAGGGATTGGCTGCTGAGACCCCGGTTACAGAGCCATGGGGCATGGAAGTTTCCCACATGAGGCATAGAAGCTTCCAGAAAAGTGCAAGAGGAGGGGACTTATTTTAGGCAGAAGTGACTTCCTCAGGGGGGCTTTGTGAATCTCATGTTGTTGTTGCTGATGTGGAATCATTTTTCAGTTGTGTCTTACTCTTGATCCTACTTGGAAGTCATTTTCTTGGCAAAGATGCTAGAGTAATTTGCTATTTCCTTCTCCAACTCATTTTACAGATGAGGAAACTGAGGCAAAAACTGAGGGTGAAGTGACATGTCGAAGGTCCCACAGCTAGTAATTATCTGAGACCAGATTTGAACTCAGTGAGTCTTCTTGACTCCAGATCCAGAGCACATTATATACACTAGCTGCTCCAGGGATCTCAGAGAGATGTAAAAACAGATTATATTAACTAACCTTCTTGGAGCTCGTGGGATCACAACTTTAGAGCTGAAAGGGACTTCAAAAGTCATTGACATTAACCCTTTTTTCCCTCACAAATGAGAAAACAGACTGAGAAAATTTTTTTCATCTCTATTTTTTTATTTTTAAAGCTTTTTACTTTCTTTTTTATTTATTTATTTTGAAAATATATACATGGATAATTTTCAACATTCACCCTTACAAAACCTTGTGTCCTCAATTTTTTCCTTCTCTTCCTCCAAATAATGGCAAGTAATCCAATATATGTTAAACAAGTGCAATTCTTCTATACATATTGCCACAAATCAGGCTGCAAAAGAAAACTCAGATCAAAAAGCAAAAAAATGAGAAAGAAAACAACATGCAAGCCAACTGCAAAATGAGTGAAAATACTACGTTATGATCCACAGTTCTCTCTCTGCATGCAAATAGCCCTTTTCATCACAGGATCATTGGAACTGGACTGAATTATCTCATTGTTGAAGAGAGCCATGTCCATCAGAAATGATCATCATATAGTATTGTTGTTGCCGTGTATAATGATCTCCTGGTTCTGATCATTTCACTTAGCATCAGTTCGTGCAAGTCTCTCCAAGCCTCTCTGAAAAAAGGCTTTTTAGTTTCAAAAATATGCAGATAATTTTCAACATTCATCCTTGCAAAACCTTGTGTTTCACATTTTTCCCTCCCTTCCTCCTCCCCCAGATGGCATGTAATCCAATATATGTTAAACATGTGCAATTCTTCTATACACATTTCCACAATTATCATGCTGCACAAGAAAAATCACATTAAAAAGAAAAATGAGTAAGAAAACAAAATGCAAGCAAATAACAACAAAAAAGTGAAAATACTATGTTGTGATCCACACTCAGGTCCTCTCTCTGGATGCAGATGGCTTTCTCCATCACAAGACCATTGGAACAGACCTGAATCATCTCACTATTGAAAAGAGTCAAATCCATCATAATTGATCATCACATAATCTTGTTGCCATGTATAATGATCTCCTGGTTCTGCTCACTTCACTTAGCATCAGTTCATGTAAATCTCTCCAGGCCTTTCTAAAGTCATCCTGCTGATCGTTTTTTATAGAATAATAATATTTCATAACATTTATATACCATAACTTATTAAGCCATTCCCCAACTGTTGAGCATCTACTCAGTTTCTAATTCCTTGCTACTACAAAAAGAACTTCCAGAAACATGTGAATCTTTTTTCCTCTTTTATCATCTCTTGGGGATATGGATCAAAGGGTAAGCACACCTTTGACCCAGCAGTGTTTCTACTGGGCTTATATCCCAAAGAGATCTTAAAGGAGGGAAAGGGACCCACATGTGCAAGAATGTTTGTGGCAGCCCTTTTTGTAGTGGCAAGGAACTAGAAACTGAGTGGATGCCCATCAATTGGAGAGTGGCTGAATCCATTATGGTATGTGAATGTTATGGAATATTATTGTTCTGTAAGAAATGGCCAGCAGGATAGTTTCAGAGAGGCCTGGAGAGACTTGCATGAACTGATGCTCAGTGAAACGAGCAGAACCAGGAGAACATTATATATGGCAATAACAAGACTATATCATGATCAATTCTGATGGACATGGTTCTCTTCAACAATGATGTGATTCAAACCAGTTCCTGTTGTTCAGCAATGAAGATAGTCATATACATTCAAAGAGAGGCCTGTGGGAACTGAGTGTGAACCACAACATTTTAATGCTTTCTGTGAATATTTGCTTACATTTTCTTTTCCTTCTTAGGTTTTTTTTCTCTCTCTTTCTAGATCTGATTTTTCTTGTGCAGTGAGATAACTGTATAGATATGTATACATGTATTGTATTTGTCATATTATTTAACATATTTAACATGTCATCTAGAGGTGGGGGTGAGGGGAAGGAGGGGAAAAATTTGGAACAACAAAAAAAATTTTTTTTGCAAAGGTCAATGTAGAAAAATCACTCATAGGTTCTGTAAATAAAAAGCTTTAATCCAAAAATAAAATAAAATAAAGGATATGCACAATTTGACAGCTTTATATTGCAGCTGAGAAAATTTAGATGACTTTCCCAGTGTTAGGCAGGATTTGAAACTGCCTTCCTATAACCCTTTGTATACACATTATGCCAACAATCTCAGTTTCCTCATTTGTAAACATAAAGGAGTAATCAAATCAAAATCCATTCTCTTATCCTGTGATTTGACACCCCAATTAATTGGACTTTCACACTAAGCAAAGATTACTTTCAGCTGGTAGGATCAAAGGAAGTTTCATAGAAGTACCAAGCTGAATCTTGAAAGAAAAAATTTCAGTAATTTGGAGTGAATTTGTGTCCCAGACATGGGGAAGACAGGAGTGGGACAAGATGAAACCAGGGAACAGCTTGTCATTTGATTTGGCAGGAATGTAAAATGCTTAAACAAGAAGCACAGAGAGAATGTTTCTATAAAGGGAAATTTAGTCAGTCAATAAACATATATTAAGTGCCTACTATTTGCCAGTCATTGTATTAAATGCTGGGGACAAGAAGAAAGGCAAAAGACAGTGCCTATTCTCTGGGAGCTCATAATCTAATGGAGGAGAAAACATGCATACAATTGTACAAAACAGGCTTTAGAGACTATAGTTGGGAAATAATAAAAAAGGAAAGGCACTAAAATTCAGGAAAGCTTCAATCCACTTGAAAGGTTTGGGGATTTTTTGTTCAAACTTCTTATTTATAAAAAAAATTAGAAATAACAATAAATTTATTATTTTTAAAAAGAGGAAATAACTCAATCTCATATCTTTAGCCTGATATTTAGCTACAATAAAATTAATTTTGGTTTCTATTTATGTGTCATTTACTGATCTGGGAGTGTGTGAATTAATCCCCAGAATCCTTTGTGTAAAAAGCAAAGTTGTTTCGCATGACTTCCTTTGTATTTTGAATATTGAATTTCTTCCCTTCTCAATGGGTAGGGGAGAAGTAGAGGGAGGGAGGATGTGGAACTGAAAAAAAAAGAATATTTTTTAAAGTGGAAAGTTATTGCTTCAATCACATAACAGCTCAACTTTTCACTTTATTCACTGATCATAGAATTTAGTGTAGAAAATGATTTAGACAGGAAAGGGACCTTTGAAAGCATATCTAGTCCAATTCATTGGGGGAAGAAAAAGAAGTAAGTATTTATACAGCACCTACTATATGCTTTGTTGCTCAGTAGTGGCCAACCCCAAAATGGGGTTTTCTTGGAGAAGACACTAGAGTGGTATGATATTTCCTTCTCTAGCTCTTTTTACAGATGAGGAAACTGAGGGAAATGGGGCTAAGTGACTTGTCCAGGGTTATAAGCATCTGAGTCCAGCTTTGAACTCAGGAAGATAACCTGTTCTCATATTTTACAGAACTAAAAAGAGGGAGTGGGAAGCTAAGGATTCATCCTGTGCTCTTCAGGCATTCAGCCCCTCAGAACAATTGTGTCCTAAGCAAAACCAGAGACCTCGTACTAGCAGATGAAATGTACCATTGGGAAAATTTGTCCTTCAGCCTCCAGAAACAATAAACTGGCAAGGGAGAGCTCTGCCCCAACCCTTATAATCTGAGGTAGGATAGAGTGAGTGAGTAGTTCAGGATGAGCAGGAAGAGATAGGATGCTATCTGAATTCAAGATCTCACTGCAGTTATCTCCCCACCAATCCATCTCCTCCAAGCTTCTCTATTTGAATTAACTCAGTTAACTAACTCAGCTAACTCAGTTTTGACACTATTCCTCATTCTCCCTGACCCACATATCTCAGCTGTTGCATATATTTTTGTTTTTTTATATTTCCAAAACATGTCACATCCACCTATTTCTTTCTACTTATCAGCCTACCAGTAGCTCAGGCCTATAGTACCTCTGGTCTGAACTATTGAAATAGTCTCCTAATTGCTCTCTTTTGGTCAACTCTCCTCCCTCTCTAAATCTTCCTCTATTCAGTTGCCAAATTGATTTTCCTGACAGCATTTGACCATGTTTGACCCTACTTGATAGACTCCTATGGTTCCCTATGGCCTTAAATTTAAATTCTCTAGTTTGGCCCTTATTATGGGGAGCCAGTTGTAAATCCTTTGGAAGACCAAAGCAAGATGAGGTTGGTTGGGGGACTTTTTTTTTGAACATGGCAAGGTCTGTTCCACAGCTGATAATCCATGTCTGAGTCCCCTCAACTTATTTACTGGAGATAAGAAGGTCAATATGACTGGAGTATACCTATCTAATAGAAAAGAAGAACCACCAAAGGAAAAACAAAAAACAAGATTTGCCTTTACTAATAAAACAAGATGTCCCACACTTGGTTATACTTTCTATGGTTTTATTGCATTTGTGTAATGTATAACAGGAAAAAAATATGCTCATAGTGGGATATAAAAGGGAAGTTGTAAGAAATAAAGTCACTTCCCTACTTTAAGCTTGAATTCACCTTTCATTCACTACTTTGTCCTTCACTTTGCGCCAGTTGCTAGCACCTTAAATTATATTTTGCTGTGTGATCTCATCAGTTCCCGTGAATTCAATTGTTATCTTTAAATAGATGATTTGGGAAAAAATAAATATTTGATTTGGAAATTGGGGAAGGTAGGTAGCACAGTGGATAGAGCACAGAGCCTGGAGTGGGGAAAACCTGATTTGAAATTTGATCTCAGACATTTACTTAGCTCTGTTCTCTGTTACTTTCAAGATACCATCATCTCCTTAGTCACCTGGATTTCTCAATATAGATGTCATCCTTTTATCTTTATTCCCTTTCATTCCTCACATCCATTCTTTTGTCAAGTTCCATTGATTCGACCTTTACCTTTAGTATACTTCCCTTCTCTCCTCTAACATTATCTCCACCCTAGTTCTGGCCCCCAACTGCATGGACTAATGATAGGCTGATGATTGATATCCATTCCTCAAGTTTCTCCACTCCCCAGTCCATCCTCCACTAAACTACCAAAGTGGCTATAGATTTGACTATATCATTCTACTACTCAATAAACTCCAATAACTTCCTACAATTTTGGTAATCAAATGATAAATCATCTGATTGGTTTTTAAAGCCGATCATAACGTCCCCCCTTTCTCCTCATATTCTTATACTTCTCTCCCCTCCAAGTATTTTATAATCTATTTGATACTGGTTTTCTTGTCATTGATTACACGCATTTTCTCTCTTTTTTAATGTTTTAATAGTATTTAATTTTTCCAAATACATGTAAAGATAGCTTTCAACATTCATTTTTGTAAAATTTAGTGTTCCAAAATTTTCTCCCTTTCCCTTTTCCCTCACTCCCTCCCCAAAACAGTAAGCAATCTGATATAGGTTAAATAAATGCAATTATTTAAAACATATTTCTATATTGTTGTGCATGTTGTGCAAGAAAAATCAGATCAAAAAGGAAAAAACCAAGCAAGCAAACAACAGTATTTTTTTAAATTTTATTTTTTTTATTTGCAAAACATATGTATGGATAATTCTTCAACATTAACCCTTACAAAACTGTCTGTTACAAATTTTCCCCCCCTACTTCCCACCCCTCCCCCAGATGGCAGGATATCCACTACATGTTAATTATGATAAAATACTTGACAAATTGAATATATGTATACATATTTCCACACTTATCATTGCTGTGCAAGAAAAATCGTATCTACAAGAAAGAAATATCAGATAAAGGAAACACAATGTAAGCAAACATCAATCGAGAGTATGAAAATGTTATGTTGTGGTCCACATTTCATATCCCTCTCTCTGGGTGTATATGGCTTTCTTCACTGAACTATTGGAAGTGGTTTGAAACATTTCATTGTTGAAGAGAGCCATGTCCATCAGAATTGATCATGATATAGTCTTGTTGTTGCCGTATATAATGATCTGCTGGTTCTGCTCGTTTCACTCAGCATCAGTCCATGCAAGTCTCTCTAGGCCTCTCTGAAATCATCCTGCTGGTCGTTTCTTACAGAACAATAATATTCCATAACATTCATATACCATAATTTATTCAGCCACTCTCCAATTGATGGGTATCCATTCAGTTTCCACTTTCTAGCCACTACACTACAAAAAGGGCTGCCACAAACATTCTTGCACATATGGGGTCCTTTCCCTCCTCTAAGATCTCTTTGGGATATAAGCCCAATAGAAACGCTGCTGGGTCAAAGGGTATGCACAGTTTGATAACTTTTTGAGCATAGCTCCAAATTGTTCTCCAGAATGGCTGAATCTGTTCACAGCTCCACCAACAATGCATCAGTGTCCCAGTCTTCCCACATCCCCTCGAACATTCGTCATTATCTTTTCCTGTCATTTTAGCCAATCTGACAGGTGTGTAGTGGTACCTCAGGGTTGTCTTAATTTGCATTTCTCTGATCAATAGTGATTTGGAGCACCTTTTCATATGACTAGAAATAGTTTTAATTTCATCCTCTGAAAATTGTCTGTTCATATCCTTTGACCATTTATCGATTGGAGAGTGGCTGGAATTCTTATAAATATGAGACAATTCTCTATATATTTTAGAAATGAGGCCTTTATCAGAACCCTTAAATGTAAAGATGATTTCCCAATTTATTGCTTCCCTCCTAATATTGACTGCATTGGTTTTGTTTGTACAAAAACAAACAACAGTATTAACAACAGAAAAGTGAAAAAACTAAGCTTTGATTAATATTCGGAATTCTTTCTCTGGATGCAGATAGCTCTCTCCATCACAACTCTACTGGAATTGCCTTGAATCACCTCCTTGTTGAAAAGAACCAAATAAATCACAACTGATCATCACATAATCTTGTTGCTGTGTACAATGTTCTCTTGGTTCTGCTCAATTCACTCAGCATCAGATTACATATATTTTTCACTAGCTGTCCCCATATCTAGAATACATTCCTTCTTCATCTCTCAACTTCCTTCCAGGCCCAGATAAAAATCTCACTTTCTGCAAGAAGCTTTTCCCAGTTTCTCTTAATGCTAGTGATTTTCTTCTGAGGTTATCTCCTGTTACCCTCTATTTATCATCTTTGTACATAATGCTTCATATGTTATTTCCTCCATTAGTATGTGAACTCCTTAAGGGTAGGGACAATTTTTTTTGCCTTTCTTAGTGTCCCCAATGCCTGGAACGTTGAACATGCTTGCTAATAGATGCATTTTGGTTTGATTTATAAGAGACTAGATGAGGTACAAGGGAGAAAAGATCATTACTAATAAGAGAGAATCAGGGAAAGATTCTTGACAAAGGTATTTGAACTGAAATTTAAAATTGAAGAGAGAGGACAATAATCCAGACAAAAGAAACAAAATGAGTGAAGGCACAGAGGTAAAAAGAATTAGATTATGTTTGGGGGATAAAATATGTATTATTATATAAGATAATAATTCACTTATATTGGAATATAGAGTTTATGTCAGGAGGTAATATGAGATAAGAGTAGGTAGGTAGTGTGGTGGATAGATTACTGAGTTTAAATTCAATAAGACTCATGTTCATGAGTTCAAATCTGGCTCAGATACTTACCAGTTGTGTGACTTTGGGACAAATTACTTTACCTTATTTGCTTCAGTTTTCTCATCTGTAAAATGAGCTGGAGAAGGAAATGGCAAACCACTCCAATATCTTTGACCAAAAAAAAAAAAAAAAACAAAACCCAAATGGGCCCACAAAGAGTTGGACTTGACTGTACCACAACAATATGAGATAAAGCTGGAAAAGTAGAGAGACACCAGATTATGGAGTATCTTGAATGCCAAAGGAATTTACTAGCAGAGAATTATGAAAGATTTTCAACCTTTGAAATAAATATAATGAGAATTGTAGGGGCAGGAACATTGGATTTGGAGTCAGGGATTTGGGTTCAAATTCTGACCCTTATATGTAATTAGCTTTGCAATCAGCAGAACATCATTTAATTTGTCTGAGACTCAAATCACCTTTAGCCTGGACTATTGTAATAGTCTTCTAGCTGCCATCCCTGCTTACTCTTTCCATACTCCAATCCATTCTCTACTCAGCCGCCAATATGCATTTCCCTAAAATACAAGTCTGACCACAGATAGTACTGCCATGACAGAACACGCTTGCTCTCCCTGGGTGCTTTTGCATTGTCTGTCCTCCATGCCTGGGATGCCGGCATCCCTTATGATGGAGCTTAACTTTCCTTATCTCAGCTCAAATGCCACTTCCAACATTAGGTCTTTCCTGTTCCCTCTAGCTTCTAATAACTTCCCCTTTCAATTTATCTTCATCTATACAGCATTATCTACTATGTACCTAACTATTCACATGTTGTCTCCCTCATTAGACTGTGAACTCCCTGAGGACAGGAACTGCTGATACTCTTTGTATTCTCAGTGCTTAGTACAGTGCCTGGCACAGTGTATGTGCTTAGAAATTGCTTGTTGATTGAGCTTATGGATCTCAATTTCCTTCTGCAAAATGAGAGATTATGAAACCTTTTATGTCCTATTCTACAGATTTATAATCTTAGTTCTTTTGTAAATCTTAAAAGAAAATTTTCCTTTCTCTCTCTCTCTCTCTCTCTCTCTCTCTCTCTCTCTCTCTCTCTTTCTCTCTCTCTCTCTGTCTGTCTCTCCCTCCCTCCTTCTCTCTCTCTGTGTCTCTTTCTCTGTCTGTCTGTCTGTCTCCTCCTCCCTCCCTTTCTCCCTCTCTCCCTCTCCCTCTCTCCTCTTCTTGCTTTTCTTCTCTCTTTCTTTCTTTCCTTTTCTATCTCTGTCTCTTTCTCTTTCCCCAGGTCAATAATCTAGTCATATTTTTCTGTCTCTGTCTCTGTCTCTCTATCTCTGCTTCTGTCTCTCTGTCTCTCTCTGTCTCTCTGTCTCTCTGTCTCTGTCTCTGTCTCCTCTTCTTGCTTTTCTTCTCTCTGTCTTTCTTTCTCTTTTTTTCTGTCTCTGTCTCTTTCTCTTTCTCTTTCTCTTTCTCCAGGTCAATAATCTAGTCACAATTCTCTCTCTTTATCTCTCCTTCTCCCTCTCCTTCTCCCTCCCTCTCTCTCTCTCTCTCTCTCTCTCTCTCTCTCTCTCTCTCTCTCTGTATGCACACACACCTATGTTTACATATTGTCTACTCCATATTAGGTACTGTGCCAAGCTATGAGGAATCAAAGAAAGGCAAAAACAGTCACACTTTTTTGGATTTCATTGGAATCTAGAGAATTATCCGTAAGGGAATTCTTACAAGGCAAGTCTGCACAAGAGGTTAAAGGAAGGATTTGTCCAGGATCATGTTAGTTCCACAGTCAGTGTGGGTCAGAAATGGAACCTGACTCAGGGAAACCAGAGTGTATGGCTGTACAGAGAGACACACAGAGGTCAGCTTTCTCTCTCTTTCTCTCTGTATCTCTTATCTACATGATGGCCTATTCTGGAGATTGCATCAATGTCTGGAACTCTCAGTAAGAAAATTTCCACATGATGGAAATGTTTTAGATCAGGAGCCTCTAGATTATTACACATTATTACACAACCTTCTCAGTAAAAAAAAAGATATATACACATGTATATATACCCTCAATAATATACATATGCATTAAATGTGCATATGTACTCATATATAGGCATAATCAATATATTTATTTATATATGCTTACATATACACATAATAACATGTACATTCACAGCACACATGTATAAACACACCCGCAGCACACATTTATACTCAGGCACACACATGTACACAGTGACAGTGTACATGTGCACATAGGCTATATATACATGTATGTATGTATATGACTGGATTAAGTGATGCAGTGGGTGGAACACCAGGTCTTCTGGAGAGATTTACATGAATTGATGCTGAGTGAAGTGAGCAGAACCAAGAGAACATTGTACACAGTAACAAGAAAATTCTGTGATGGTCAGTTCTGATGGACGTGACTCTTTCCAACAATGAGGTGATTCAGACCAATTCCAGCGGTCTTGTGATAGAGAGAGCCATCTACATCCAGAGAAAGAACCGTGGGAACTGAGTGTGGACCACAACACAGCATTTTCACTCTTTTTGTTATTTTCTTGACTTTTTCTTCTTTCTCATTTTTTTTCTTTTTGATCTGATTCTTCTTATGCAGCATGATGATTGTGGGATTATGTATAGAAAAATTGCACATGTTTAACATATTGGATTACTTGCCATCTAGGGAAGGGAAATGAGGAAGAGAGGGAAGAAAAATTTGGAACATAAAGTTTTGTGAGGGTGAATGTTGAAAATTATGCATATGTTTTGAAAATAAAAGGCTATTATTTAAAAAAAAATTAGAAAAGAATTCTAATTAAAAAAAAACCCTAGAGTCGGGAGGACCTGAGTTCAAAAGTGACCTCAGAAACTTACTAGCTGTGTAACCTAAGCAAATCACAAAACTGTTTACTTCAGTTTCCCCATCCGTAAAATAAGCTCCAGTATCTTTGCCTAGAAAGCCCCATGGACAAGAGTCCATGGGGTTGTACTGAGTCAGACACAAATGAATGACTGAACAACAACAATACATACATGCACAAACATCATAAAATACAGCAAAATAGACATTTTAAAAGATGAAAAATAGAATGCAAAATATTTTAAATTATGCTTGTTAGCAGTACAAAAACAGAAAGTAGAAGTATGAGTGAATGTGATGGTGTGATTACCCAAAAAAATAAAATTAAGGAAAGAGAAAGAATAAATTGGGAGAAGGGGAAAGAGAAAGGTAGAGTGGAATAAATCATCTGACATAAAAGAGGCTTGAAAAAGATTTTACAGTGGAGGAGGAAATGGGAGGAATGGGGAGGGGAGCACATAAGCCAATTCATTGGAATGGCTCAAAGAAGGAATAATATACACACTCATTTGGGTGTAGGAATCTATCTTACCATACAGAAAATTAGAAAGGGAAGGGGATAAGAGAAGGATGGCAGACAGCTGATAGAAGGGAGGGAAGTTTGGGTAAAGTGAAAGTCAGAAGCAAAACACTTTTGAGAATGGATAGAGTAAAAGAAGAGAGAGTAGGATAAACAGGGAAAATAGGAAAAATTCATAGGTGGTAATCATTACTGTGAAAAAAATTTCATTTTTCAAATATATAGAAAATTGAGTCAAATTTATAGAAATAAGAGCCATTCTTCAATTGATAAATGGTCAAAGTATCTGAACAGGCAATTTTCAGACAAAATAATCAAAATTATCTATAGTCACATAAAAATGATTTAAATCACTATTGATGAATGCAAATTAAAACAACCCCGAGCTACTACCTCACATCTGTCAGGTTGACTAATATGAGAGAAAGGAAAATGACAAATGTTGGAAGGGGTATGGGAAAATTAAGACACTGATGTACTATTGATGAAATTGTATACTGATTCAACTATTTGGGAAATAATTTGGAAGTATGCCTAATGGGCTATAAAATCATATATACCCTTTGATCAAGCAATACCACTACAAAGTTTATATCCCAAAGAGATAAAAAAAGGGAAGAGGACCTATGTGTACAAAAACATTTATTGAAGTTCTTTTAGTGGTGGCAAAGAATTGAAAAGTATGGGGATGTCCATCAATGAGGACATGGCTGAACAAGTTGTTGTATAGGATAGTGATGAATGCTATTGTGCTTTAAGAAAAGATGAGCAGGATGCTCTCAGAAAAACCTGGAAAGACTTAAATAAACTGATGCAAAGTGAAATAAACAGAACCAAGAGTACTAACAGCAGTGTTATAAGATCTACTATGAATACTTAGCTATTCTCAGCAATACAATGATACAAGATAATCCCATAGGATTTATGATGAAAAGTGATGTCTGTCTTCAGAAAAAGAATTGGTAGAGCCTGAATGTAGATCAAAGATACTTTTTCTTTACTTTATTTTTCTTGGTTTATTTTTTGTCTGTGTTTCCTTTAACATAATGACTTACAAGGAAATATGTTTTGTAGGACTACATTTGTATAAGCTATACAAATCACTTGACATCTAAAATGAGCAAAGCGGGGAGAGAGGGAGAAAATTTGGAACTCAAAATCTGAAAAAACAAACAAACAAACAAACAAACAAAAAAAAAACAAAAGAATGTCAGTCCAGTTCCAATGGTCTTGTGATGAAAAATGTCATCTGCATCCAGACAGAGGACTATAGGGACTGAGTATGGACCACAACCTAGTATTTTCACTTTTTTTATTGTTGTTTGCTTTGTATTTTTGCTTTCTTATTTTTCCTTTTTGATCCAATTTTTTTTGTGCAGCATGATAATTGTGAAAATATTGTATAGAAGAATTGTACATGTTTAACATAAAACTTGCAGTCTAAGGAAGGGGATGGAGAGAAGGGAGGGGAAAAAATTTGGAACACAAGGTTTTGCAAGGTGAATGTTGAATATTATCTATGCATATGTTTTGAAAATAAAAAACTTTAACAATAGAAAAGGAATGTTAAAATTGTTTTTACTTGTAATTGGGGAAAAACAAAATTTTAAATAAGATTTTAAAAAATGAAGGAGTTAGTTTATATCCCACCTTCTATAAAGTCTCTCCAGTTCCTCCCAGCCTTCCTCCCCTTCCTAAGCAACACTACCTGCTAGTGCCTTCCCTCTAAGAATACCTTTCATTTATACTGTGGGTACCTTGTATGTGTTAGTTGTCTCCTCCTATCTAATATGAAGTCTTTGAGAGCAGGGACCTATATTTATGCTTTTCTAGATCTCTTGCTTTTTAATTTTCTTTTTATCAGAATTTATTGTCTCCCTCCTACTGCCCTCCAAAAAATAATAAAAGCACAAAACAAAGCCTCACAATAAATATGAGTAGAGCAGCAAAACAAATTTCAACATTGACCTGGTCCAAATATGCATAGAAAGCCATGTTTTTGCCTTTGTATCCCCAGTGTATAGTACAGTGGCTGGCACATAGAAATCTCTTGATAAATGATTTACTGACTGGCTTACATACTCAAAACACTTACCCGGTGATTCACTGTCCTGATTAGGATGATCAACCATAGTTATCCCTTCCACATCAAGACTTTTCTTATCAAGGTTTTGATATATCATGAGTCAGCATAAGAAATGAAACAGGAATTTTTTGGGAGTTTTGCAGAGGCTGCAAATGAATGCAAAAGACAACAAAAGACATAGAAAACATTTAGAAACTCAGAAATGCATAAAATATATGTATAGAATATGTAATATTCATATATTCAAATACTACAAACTGGGAAACAAAACAATAATATTGACAAAAAATTATATATAAGGTAAGGAAGGAAATTTCAGGTAGTCCTGATATTCTTTCAGGAGGTATAGTGGCAATGAGGTTTAGCAGGCCTCCGTTCTATTGACAACTAGTAGGAGAAGTAGATGGAGCACTGGACATAGAGTCAAGAACTGAATGAAGGATTCATTGACTCCATTGAATGAAGAATTCAAATGCAATTCAAATTCAGATACCTACTGTGCGATTCTGGGCCTCAGTTTCCTCAAAAACAAAATGAGGCTAATTATAACATTATATTTATAATATAAAATAAATATAATAATATTATTACAGCACTAACACAACATGATTGTTGTGAGTATCAAGTGAGATAATAATTGTAAAACATTTAGCACAGTGGCTGGCACATAGTAAGTGTTATATAAATGCAAGTCCCCTCCAACTTTAATATTATATGGCTTCAAATAATTGGAAATTGAGAGGATGCCCATCAATTGGGAAATGGCTGAACATCTTGTGGTATATAAATATAATGGAATATATTTATTCTATAAAAAATAATGAGCAGGCAGATTTCAGAAAAACACAGAAAAATTTATATGAATTGATGCTGAGTGAAGTGAGCAGAACCAAGAAAACATTGTATGCAGTAACAACAACATTGTGCAATGATCAATTTTGACTGATTTAGTTCTTCTCAGTAATACAATGATCCAAAACAATTTTAAAAGACTCCCAATGGAATATGCTATCCACATCCAGAGAAAGAATTATGAAATCTGAATAAAGATACTATTTTAACTTTTTTTCTTTATTTTTTCTTTCTTGTGGTTTTCTCCTTTTGTTTTGATTCTTTTTTTTACAACATCATCAATGTGTAAATATGTTTAATATGATTGTATATGTATAACTTATATCAGATAGCTTGCTGTCTTGGGGAGAAGGAAAAAAATTGGAAATAAGAATCATATAAAAATAAATGTTGGGATCTAAAAAAAATGAATAAATAAACAAGGAAAAATATATAGCCTCAGTCAAGAAGAGATTACATTCAGAGGCAACTATATGGTGCAATAGACAAAGAATCGGGAAAATCTATTCAAACTCTACCTCAAACAGTTATTAGTCGTGTGACCCTGGGCAAGTCACTTACATGAATGTCTACTTCAGCTTCCTCACCTATAAAATTGGCACAATAATATTACCTATCTCAGAAGGTTCTTGTGAAGATCAAGTGAAATGATATTTGTTTAAAAAAAAGTTTTTAGGGGGCAGCTGGGTGGCGCAGTGGATAGAGCACCAGCCCTGAAGTCAGGAGGACCTGAGTTCAAATCTGGTCTCAGACACTTAACATTCCCTAGCTGTGTGACCCTGGGCAAGTCACTTAACCCCAATTGCCTCAGCAAAAAAAGCAAAAAAAAAGTTTTTAACACAGTTCCTGGCACATATAAATACTTATAGATCCGATATGAATACCATTATAAGTATTTATTTCCTTCCCCCACATTCACTATGGCCTAGATTCACCAAGAAGAGACCAGCCTATCTAGCTAAATGACTTTACACATAATAACTGAATCATAATTTTCTGTTTTTGTGGATTGTTCTTTCTCACTGAATCCTGGTTTCCCCAAATATAAAATGGGGATAATTATGTCTACACTACCTGTTTTCCAGAGCTGTCATGTGGAAAGCCTTCATAAATGTTAAGTAAAACAAGCTGTATAAATGTGAGTTATTCTTATTCACATGACAATAAACCTATTTCCTTTAAAAGTTTTATAATGAATATTCAATCCAATCTAAAATGAATTTATTATGTATACATATATTCAATTTGTCAAGTATTTTAACATAATTAACATGTAGTGGATATCCTGACATCTAGGGGAGGGGTGGGGAGTAGGGGGGAAAAATTTGTAGCAGAAAGATTTGTAAGAGTTAATGTTGGAGAATTACCCATACATATGTTTTGCAAATAAAAAGTTTTAATAAAAAAAAATAAAATGAATTTATTAAGAGCCTACTATGCACCAGGTACAATGCAAAGACAAAGAAAAAAGTGACACTTCCTCAAAGAGCTTTCATTTAAACAGGGGTTGAGGAATGCCACAGATAAAGTACATACATATATACCTACATATACATATATTTTATATATATATATAAAATAAATTGAGGAAGGATCAGGAGCAGCTAGGTGACACAGCAGATAGAGCTCCAGGCCTGGAGTCAGGAAGGCTGAATTAAAATCTGAACTGAGACACTTAATTAGCTGTATAAGTCACTTAACTATGTTTGCCTTAGTTTCTTCATTTGTAAAGTGAACTGGAGAAGGAAATTAAAAACCATTCTACTATCTTTGCCAAGAAAACACCAAATGGGGTCATAAAGAATCAAACATAATTAAACCACTGAATAACAAGAAATGTGGGAGGTAACTCTGAGATGAGTCTGGTAGGAAGCTAAACATTCTACGTGCCAGAGGATGGAGGGCATTCCAGGTATGGGGACAACTTGTATAAAGCAATGGAGTCAGGAAATGGAATGATTAATTTAGGGAACAGAAAGTCATCCCATCTGGCTAGAACACAAAATGAGGAAAAGGGAATAATGTAAAATAAGCCTGGAAAAATAGATGGAAGCCAGATTGTGAAAGTTTCTAAATGCTAAGCTGTGAAGTTTGTATTTTATAGAAGGAATTAAGCTCAGTTTCACCCACAAATTGGTAATACAATTTCCAGTGATATGTTCTTTATAACAAAATTCACTATGTACAGAAAATACAATTTGGAGACCCTATTGGTTCTAATGGAATTTTACCAGCATAGAAATATAAGCATTGCTTTTGCATTATTAATGGGTTTTAATTCTTCTTTCCAATCGGTTGACAGCTTTAGTATGTTGGGGCAATTTATTCCTCAAATGACTAGAATACTTTGATGTCACATTGCTGTCTTCATCTTGTAACTGGGAAATATTTCTATTCGAGGTTAGTCTGTCAGACAGTTAATGGGATTTGAACCTGTGGGCTTTGACTTAAATAGGATTAACCCCCTCCTGGCCCTATCTCCCAATCCTTTATGTTGAACAAGGTCTTGGCTAAGTGTGGAGATAACTGGTTATTCTCGGCAATAAAAATGAGCAAATACCCTAAGAGCAGCCATCCCTCAAAAAGCTCAGGGTTGACCTCTGTTTGACCTTGAAAAAGGTCTTTAACAGAAAAAACGAGCTTTGAGCCAAAAGATAGAAAAGGGAGATTGCTTACTTTTTGATTACTTTGTTTAAACCAAAGTACTCCACAGTTTACAATCCTTCATTAGAACTTATTAGGAGAGGGAGACTTAATGTCTATTTAGAGTGAAGAAGAATCTTGGAATAAACAAGCTAATGTTTGGAAAAGAGTCCCTGGGCCTTCTCTTTGCAGTTCTTATTTTTCATATGATGAAAAATTGCATTTCCTTGTGCTTTGAATCTTTACTATCCTATGCTTATTTTTGTACCTCATGCACCACAAGCTTCTTGGTGTAATTTTGTCCAATCTAAAGGTACAGGGAACGGCCACTGGAAGGCAATCCAAAAGTGTGTATGGCAGGGTAGAGATGGAGGGGATGTTCTCTCTACATAATAGTCAACTAGCATTTTATTACTCATTTATCATGTGTCAGGAACTGAGCATTGTCATTGTTCAGTTGTGTCTGACTTCTTGTGATCCCATGGATCATACTGTCTGTGGGGTTTCCTTGGTATATATTCTGGAATGTTTTGCTATTTTCTTCTCCAGGGAATTAAGGCAAACAAAAGTTAAGTGTCACAGAGGGTCACCCAGCTCCTAATCGTTTGATTGGCACTTGAACTCAGGTCTTATTGAATTGAGACTCAGTGCTCTATCCACTGAGTCATTTAGCTGCCCTTAGAGTACACTAAAGGAGCATAGTAGGTGTTTAATTCTTGTTGAGTTGAATATTGAATTAAATATGGGAACCATGCCAGTCCATTAGAGTAATAACTTACTTGCATCACCATAAACCTGACTTTTATTTGGAGAATACTTCTATATTGTGTAGTTTGCATTATTACTTTGGAAGACAACATGGAATCTTATAAATATGTACATAATATACATCAAATAATTACAAGATACTTTGGGAAACTGAGGCACTAGAAGCCTCAGATTGAAGCCTTCCATCTTCTGCTCGTGTCCTCTGAGGTAGGGAAAGTAGCCTTCCATCTGTGGCAGACTTCCATCTTCCCCTACCCAGGGAGACTTTCACCTCCTGCTGAGTCCCACCTGATTTCCCACCTCACAAGAAGAGGAGGAACCTTCCATATAATCTCACTTCTTCCATCTCCTACTGTGCTTGTGTCCTGTCAAATCTCTAGCTTCCTCTGGAAGTGGAGTGACTGCCTTCTACTCAGCATATTCATACCTAGTATGAATCCCTAGAAGCTCTGTAAGTCATCACACAAATGTCATTCCCCATCCCTTATCACCCAATTCCTTCTTCCCATCATCTTCAACCTTCTCATCCCAAAAATCTGACCAAACACCACCAGCCCTTCCATTGTGTCCTATAATTCCTGTTCCATAGGCCTTCATCTTAAATCTTTCCCTTTCCTATTCTTTTCATCCTCTAACAATCATTGAGACCTAACGACCACCCACTGATGATAGTTTCCCAGGCTACCATTTCTAGCATTGATTGCACCTTCACTCATTCCCTTTTAGCTCACTGGTCCATGCAGGAGAGTCTGAATACTCCTCCTTCCCCATTGCTACTTTCAGGTTCTCCCCCTATCTCCATCACTCAGTTACCTCTCTTTCTTTGAGGGTCATACAATTCATGCCTTCCACCCAATCAAAATTCTGGTACCTGTTGCTTGACAAACCCTCTGACAACTCTTTTCTTTTTGATGAGTTTAGTATCTCTCTTCCTTAAATCTTGCCCTCATACTAAGCATCTTCAATATACATATTGACACCCCCTCAAGTACTTTAGCTACTCAGTTTCTCTCCTCCCTTCCTATGACTTATTGCTCTACTCCACCTGAATCACAAAACCCTTGATCATGCCATTGATGATTTTTTTTGTTCATCCTTCATTTTTATTTTTTTAATATATAAAGCTTTTTATTTACAAAACATATGAGTGATTTTTCTACATTGACCTTTGCAAAAACTTTTTTTCCCAAGCTTTTCCCCTCCTTCCCCCCAACCCCCACCCCTAGATGACAGGTAATCTAATACATGCTAAATAGGATAAATTATATGACAAATACAATACATGTATACATATCTATACAGTTATCTTACTGCACAAGAAACATCAGATCTAGAAAGAGAAGAAGAAAAAAACAACCTAAGAAGGAAAACAAAATGCATGGAAATATTCACAGAAAGCGTTAAAATGCTGTGTTGTGGTTCACACTCAGTTCCCACAGGCCTCTCTCTGGATGTATATGACTATCTTCATCGCTGAACAACTGGTTTGAATCACATCATTGTTGAAGAGAACCATGTCCATCAAAATTGATCATCGTATAGTCTTGTTGCTGTGTATAATGTTCTCCTGGTTCTGCTGATTTCACTCAGCATCAGTTCATGCAAGTCTCTCCAGGCCTCTCTGAAATCCTCCTGTTGGTCATTTCTTACAGAACAATAATATTCCATAACATTCATATACCATAGTTTATTCAGCCATTCTCCAATTGATGGGCATCCTTTCAATTTCCACTTTCTTGCTACTACAAAAAGGGCTGCCACAAACATTTTTGCACATGTGGGTCCCTTTCCCTCCTTTAAAATCTCTTTGGGATATAGGCCCAGTAGAAAC
>JAJPUD010002239.1:319398-329712 GCA_023553655.1 Myrmecobius fasciatus
TACGCTCAAAGGGCTGTAGAACTGTGCATCCAGTGTGTAGAACCTTTGATCCAGCAGGGTCTCTGCTGGGTCTGTGTCCTCAGGAGATTATGGAGGAGGGAAGAGTTACTGTGTGCAGAAGTGCTTGTGGTACCCCTTTTTGTGGTGGTGGGGAGCTGAAGATTGAGTGGATGCCCATCAGTTGGGGAATGGCTGAATGGCTTGTGGTGTATGAATGCAATGGAATATTTTGGTGTTCTGTGGAATGGGGGGCCTTGAGAGGCTTACATGGAGTGCAGTGAGCAGAACCAGGAGAGCATTGTGCAGAGTGAGTGCAGGATTGTGTGGTGTTCAATTATGATAGACTTGGCTTTTTTCAGCCATGAGGTGGTTCAGAGCAATTCCAATGGACTCATGATGAAGGGTACCATCTGCATCCACAGAGAAAATATGGAGGCTGAATGTGGATTGAAGCATAGTTTTTTCACTTTTGTTGTTGTTTATTTGCTTGGTTTTTCCCCCTCTTTTGGTCTGATTTTTCTTGTGCCGCATAATAAATATGGAAATATGTTTGGAAGTATTTCGTGTTTAGCCTATATCTGATTGCCTGCTGTCTTGGGGAGGGGCAAGGAGGGAGAAAAATTTGGAACACTGGGTTTAGCAGGGGTGAATGTTGAAGGTTGTCTTTATATGTATTTGGAAAAATAAAATAGCATTTTAAAAAAATAACCTTCAGAATTCTATATCTTACTTGGATTATAGCCATATGAGAATATGTCCATAGGAGCATAAGGATTAGAAGATATTTTAGAATTTGATAATTTTTACTGTTTTTACTATTGAGTAAAAGTATATTCTGGGAGCAGCTAAGTGGTGCAGTGGATAGAGAACCAGCCCTGAAATCAGGAGGACCTGAGTTCAAATCTGGTCTCAGACACTTAACACTTCCTAGCAGTGTGACCTTGGGCAAGTCACTTAACATCAAATGCCTTAGAAAAAAAAGAAAAAAAGAATATTCCTTGAGGACAGGGACTTTTTTATTTCTTCTGTTGCATCCTGAGGTTCTGGCACAATGCTTGTCACATTTTTTGAGTCATTTTTCAGTTTTGTCTACCTCTTCTTTACCCATTTGGAGTTTTCTTGGCAAATATGCTAGATAGTTTGCCATTTCCTTCTCTAGCTCATGTGTCAGATGAGGAAGCTGAGGCAAACAGAATCATACAGTTAATAATTGTCTAAGGCAGAATTTAACTCGTCTTCCTGATTTCAGGCCAGGCACTCCATCCACAGTGCCATCTAGTTGCCCTGATAAAATTGATTATATGTTTAAAAAGAGAACCATTACTTTTATGCCAGTTTAAAGATTTAATATCTTTTTCTAGTAGCTAAATGTTTGGGACAAAGAGAGAAGGGAAATGTTACAAGCTCTCAGATTGTAATTAGTAATTATCTTGTCTAGTTTAGCACACAAAACACAAACAGGACAAGCAATTAGGAAAGTCACTCTCAAAACAACTTTTTAAAGATAAATTTGTACAAGAGGGAATGAAGATGAAGAGGTTTCAAGGAGAGATTTTGGACCTACAGACATAAAGCTCCATGGGTAGGCTTGAGGGATACCAATGCTCACTTGGTTTCTATTGAATGAATAGTTTTGACAACTGGGTAAGTTCAGTTGTTTCTAACTGCTAGATGAGTACACATGCAGTCAGTACCCTCCAAATTTTAGCACCTGGGAGAAAAAGCTCCAGGTATCTCACCCTAGTTTGGGTTCTATAGGCTGGAGAAGTGGAAGACATTTCAGAGGCCATTTAGTCCCATCATCTGTTCTTACAAGTGAGGAACTTGAAACCCAGAGACAAGTGACCTACCTCAAGTCACATAGGTATTAAACAACAGAAACTAAATCCAAATCTAGGTCTTCCGACTTCAAATCTCATATTAGAATACCCAATGAGAGGGGAAAGTTTTCAAGGTCAACCAAAGCAGGAACCCAAAAGGAAAAAAAAGAGCAAGTTGAGATTCCTCTCTCTCTCTCCTTTTCTCCCTCCCTCATCACTCTTCCCTCTCTTCTTTCTCTCCTCCCTTCCTCCCTTTCTTTCCTTTTCCCTCTCCTTCCCTCTCCCTCTTCTTCCTCCCTCCCTGCCTCCCCTCTTCTCTCTGTCTCTTTCTCTTTGCTTCTCTTTCTCTCTCTGTATCACCCACCCAAACTCCCTTTTCCACTCTTTTTTTTTATTCAGGAAGTTCATTTATCTATCCAAACTTCCATTATCATTTTCTGTAGTCTCACCTTCTTTAATTTGCTTTTCCTTATGATTGATACCCACTTCGCCTAGATGGCATTCCCTGAATTCTGTGATCTGAGCTCCATTCTTCTGACAAATGAATCTGTCCTGATTGCATGTTTTTAAGAGTCTATTTTCCCAGGTATGTGGCCAAAATTGCCATGAAAATTAGATACAAAATGATGGGAAGGCTAAGAAATCATAAGTATTATCATTATAATAGCCCATAAGAGGTCGTTGTAATATAGGTTGCCAAGTACTTTCCTCATACACTCCCTGAAATAAGGAATATTATCCCTAATTTATAGATGAAGAAGCTGATTCAGAGAGATCAAAAAACTTGGTCTGGTGGTACATCTATTAAATGGCATATTGAGTCATCATGCAACATTAATTCTTTTAGAATGAATTTATTATTGAATGATTTCTAATCAATTGGCAACTGAGAACATGAGAAGCAGAAGAGCAAGTTCCAATAGATAAAGGAGAGAAAGAAAGGCTTAAAGCAACCTTGAAGTGAGGGGACAGAACTAACATAAACCATTAGGCAACTGGGGAGATTTCATGAGGGCATTAAGCAAGAGATTTAGAAACCAAGAGGAAATGAAGGGAACCTGGAAAGGTCATAGGTTATTTATTTGTTTGTTTGTTTGTTTTTGGCAAGCAATTGAGTTAAGTAACTTGTCCAGGATCATACAGTTAGTAAGTGTCAAATGTTTGAATCTTGATTTGAACTCAGATCCCCCTGATTCCAAGGCCAGTGTTCTACCATTGCATCACCTAGTAAAAAAAACAAAACCAAAAATCCCTCAAAGTTCATAGATTTAGAGCTAGAAGTTCCTTAGAAATCATTAAGTCTAATCCCATTATTTAATAGATGAGGAAAGTGGGGCTTAGATGAAATTATTTGCCCAGTTTCATACAGATAATAGTTGCTGAGCTAAGATTTGAACCTATATCCTATAACTCCAGATCTCAGACTTTTTCCACTCTGTGGGTCAGGGCAGGGGTAGGGAGAATTGACTGGTGAGGAGAAAGCACTACTGAAGATAAACTTTATTTTCTGCACCAGCCTTCTTAAGTCATTCTGTTCCATCTAATTTTTTTTCAAATTTTTAAATTTTTTATTTTCCCCAGTTACATGCAGAAACATTTTTTGTTATACATGTGCATTTATTTTTTTCATATTTCCTTATGAATCATGTTGGGAGAGAAAAAAAAGAAAAAGGGAAAAAACCATGAGAGAAAAAAAAAAAAAGAAAAAGAAAGTGAACATAGCATGTCTTGATTTATATTCAGTCTCCATAGTTCTCTCTATATATTTGAATGGTGTTTTCCATCCAAAGTTTATTGGGATTGCCTTGGATCACTGCTATTCCATCCAACTTAAAAGTTAATCAGTCAAAGCTTTGTAGGTTTCTTCTTATTAAAATATGCATGTTTTTAAATTAGGGTTCAGGAGGGCTCACATATAGACACAGATTTTGTCCAATAAAAAAAAAACTAACAATCCCCCTTTCATCTCTTTCCCCCCTCCCCAAGTTCTCATTTTGCCTGTATTCAGAAGTTGGACTTTGGCATCCTTTCTCCAGCTGTCTATAAAACTGTCACATCTGTTTCACCTATTTCACGTGAACATTGCTAGGATTAATGAAGTCTATATATCTAAAGTTCTTCAAGGTCATTTGGCTGAAAAGCTCTCTGTAGGCGAAGGAAACGATTATTGCTCTATTATTAAAGCCTCATGCTCCCCACTCAGTGCTGTTTGATGGTCTGCTTCCAACCTTGAATAAAACCTTGTTAAAAAAAAAAAGGAACATCTTTCTGTGTTACTGACTGCTGAAGAACTAATGATTCTACAGGAATAATGAGGGGAAGGACTTTGCTTCAAAGTCTGATAGAGCATGTTATAAATCATGGCTGATTTTGTGACAGTGCTTGTCATTTTAAAGATAATTTTTTCTTTTTTACAAATTAAGACTCCAAATTTTACCTTTTTTATCCATAGCCCTCCTTCACTCTCCCTTCATATCTTTTCTCTGTCAAACTTCTGATCACAAGATTAAAGATTTTGAGCTAGAAGGGACCTTAGAGGTCATCTACCCCTTTTATTGGACAAATGAGGAAACTGAGGCAGCAGAAAAGTTAAATGACTTGCTTAAAATTACATGGGACACAAAAAGAAGTAGAAAACTTCAAGTCTCAGTGGAACTGTGAATAGAGGGCTGAATTTAAATCAGGAATACTTGCATTTCAATACAGTTTAGATATTAGTGACCCCTGGTAACCTCTCTCATTTTTAGTTTCCTCATTTGTAAAATGGGGATGATAATAGCACCTGTCTCCCAGAGTTATTGTGAAAATAAGACAAGATAATATTTATAAAGAAAACCTAATATAAAGCAAATCTTGAAGTGCTATACAAATGTTAGATATTATTACTACATTATTATTCTGAGCTAGGTCATTCTGGTATAATAGAATGAACACTGGCTCTAGAGCCAGAGGGTGTGAATTCAAAATCCTGCTCTGGAACTTAATATCTTTGCAAACTTCGGGGAATTATAGTCTCCTTGCACTTCAGTTTCCTCATCTATTAAATAAGACAATTGGACTATTTCCCAAGACCCCTACCAGTCTATTTCTCATTTAACTATGATCCTTGCATCCAATTGGCCAATTCATATACAGAATTCTAGAGCTAAAGGAATTAAACTCTCAAGGTAGTGAAGGGAATAAACATTTATCAGCACCTACTAGGTACTAAAAGTACTAAAAGTACTAAGCACTTCACAAATATTACCTCATTTAATCCCCACAACAACCCTATGAGTTAGGTATCATTATTATCCCCTTTTTACAGTTGGGGAAACTGAGTCAGACAGAGGGTAAATGACTTGCCTAGGATCACACAGCTAGAAAGTGTGTGAAGCTAGGTTTGAGCTTCGATCTTTTTGCCACTAAGTAGTGCTCTGCCCATGGCATTCCCTAGCTGCCTCTAGCTAGATAGTGTCTAAAGACACTTCAGGTGATTGTCACTCAGGCTCTTGAAATTCTCCAGGGACAGCTCATTCATCACAGTTAGTGATCACAGTTCTAATTCTGCTTTTGAGACAGTTTTCTTCAAAAATTTTTCCCCTTCTCTGAGATACCACTACATATCTGTCAGATTGGCAAAGATAACAGAAAAAGATAATGACGAATGTTGGAGGGGATGTGGGAAAACTGGGACACTGATACATTGTTGGTGGAACTGTGAATGGATCCAACCATTCTGGAGAGCAATTTGGAGCTACACTCAAACAGTTATCAAACTGTGCATACCCTTTGACCCAGCAGTGTTTTTATTGGGCTCATATCCCAAAGAAATCATAAAGGAAGGAAAGGGCCCCACGTGTGCAAGAATGTTTGTGGCAGCCCGTTTTGTAGTGGCTAGAAACTGGAAACTGAATGGATGCCCATCAATTGGAGATTGGTATACACAGCAACAAGACTATACGATGATCAGTTCTGATGGACATGGTTCTCTTCAACAATGAGGTGATTCAAACCAGTTCCTATTGTTCAGCGATGAAGATACATCCAGAGAGAGGCCTGTGGAAACTGAGTGTGGACCTCAAAATTTTAATGCTTTCTGTGAATGTTTGCTTACATTTTGTTTTCCTTCTTAGGTTGTTTTTTTTCTTATCTTTCTAGATCTGATTTTTCTTGTGCAATAAGATAACTGTATAGATATGTATACATATATTAAATTTGTCATATAATTTTAACACATTTAACATGTATTAGACTACCTGTCATCTAGGGGTGGGGGTGGGGAGAAGGAGGGGAAAAATTTGGAAGAAAATAATTTTGCAAAGGTCAATGAAGAAAAATCACTCATATGTTCTGTAAATAAAAAGCTTTAATTAATTTAAAAAAAATTTTCCCCTTACAAGTATTACCTTGCTATTGAACGTGACACATTTAGGGAAGTGAAGAAAAATGAGAACAGAGAGACAAAGTTAAGGAAGTGGTTTCCACTAAGACAGTACTGATTGAAGCTAAGAAAAAGGAGGAGCCAGGCAAAAATAGGAGTTGGATGACAATCACAAACCTTTCACTTTACTAAAGTCCAAAATCATTTACCTAAAAACATTCTTTCATTCTTTTATTTAAACAACAAATACATATTAAATACCTGTTATGTAAAAGGCATTGTATTAGACTCTGGGAGTTGCTAATCTGAGCCATGGTCCCTAAAATGAAATTATTATGGAATTAAAGAGGCATATCTTCAGGAGAAAAAATATTGAAATATCCACAAGTGCATCAGAAACAACACGGAACATACTTTAAGATGAAGTAATATGGTTTAATGAGTGGCTTAATAAAAAAAAAACACACACACACACATGGAAGAAGGAAAAAAAAAGCCCAAACTAAAAACCAAAACAAAATCCATTGCAGTAGGAACTGGGTATAATCAAAGAATCTGTAGATAAGATGAAATTGAAACTCAACAGTTTTGAAATTAACTTTTGAAAATATCTTAAAGGCAGTTAGGTGGTGCAGTAGATAGAGCACCAACTCTGGAGTCAGGAGGATCTGAGTTCAAATTCAACTTCAGAAGCTTAATTTCTACTAGTTGTATAACCCTGGGCAAGTCACTTATCCTCCATAGCCACACACAAAGAAAGAAATTATTTAAATAATATTTTATTTTTTCCAATTACATGTAAAAAATTTTTTTAACATTCTTTAAAAAATATTTTGAGTTCTAAATTTTCTCCCTCACTTTTCCTTTTCCTGAAGTGGGATTTTTTTGATATTTTTATATAGGCTAACCCTATGTCAATATAAAATCATGTAAAACATTTCCATATGTCAAGTTGTGACAGAAGAAATAGAAACAAAAGGAAAACCACAGATATACACACAAAAGTAAAAATAATATATTTTGATTCATATTCACATTCCATCAGTTCTTTCTCTGGATGTGTATAAGCATTTTTCATCATGAATCTTTTGATATTATCTTGGATCATTGTATTGCTGATAAGAGCGAAGTCATTTACAGTTAATTATTATACAATATCACCACTACTGTATACAATATTCTCTTGATTCTGTTCACTTCACTTTGCATCAATTCATGTCTTTCCAGGATTTAAAAAAAATATATTTTTAAACAATAATGGAATATGGAGAGGTATAGAGACCTATAATGTCTATGCAGAGACTGAGGTTGGTGAATGACTTGAACTTAGTTAGGAGTTCTGAATTTCACTGGGGCTAAACCTAATTCAGTGTCCAAACTAAGTCTAGTACTAAGTCACTGAGTGGAGAATGAGGGTAGGGTGGATCTTAGTGATTTTAGGATGCCCAGACAGATATTTAGGTAGATAGATGACAGAGATTGATATATGAGAGCTAAATGATAGACAGATATAAAGATGGATGATAAAGATAGATGTATTAGGTGATAGTAGAAAAAAGAAAATAATAGTAGAAGTAGTATTTACTAAAAGCAATATTAACATATCATAAGCAAGAATAGTCAAAACAGAATAGCCCACTGAAAAAAATAATTAAACTGAAAAGAAGATCAACAAATAATGTGGTTTAAAGAGGCAGATTTGTATAAGAAAACAGCTTCTTTTCAGAGGTATAGAAAACAAATAACAGTCTATAAGTTGAGAAAATTCATAGAATATTAATAAGGAAAAATTCAGAATTCAATTTACCAAGCACATCATCACCAAATTTCAACATATCAAAAAATATATCTTTCTTAATAGTCAGGAGGAAAAGTATTATTTATCAAAAGCATCAATTTGATTCTTATAAGATTTTTCTGCAAGAATGAGAAATGACAGAACTTATATAAAAGCATTAAAGCATGGGCTTCTATCCCAGAGTCAGTTTCTAAGAAAAGCAAAACAATTTATTTTTCTAAAGGAAAAGATGATCTTTTGAAAATCAAGGAATTTGGACAAATTTTGAAAAATTTGTTCAGCTTCAGAACAGGGCTTAAAGAAATAGGAGTAAATTAAAGGGGCCCAGTAAAGCACATAACTATATGGCTTGATGGAAAGAACACAGGACTTAGAGTCAAGAAGACATAAGTTCAAATCCAGTCTCAGCTACTCCTGGCTATATAACCCTAAGGAGGTCACTTGCCCACTGTTTGCCTCAGGTTCCTCTGTAATACAAAGCTAATCATACCACCTACATCACATGATTACTTTGAAGATCAAATGACTATGTTAGCATGTAAGAAACTTTGCAAAGCTTAAAGCTCTATGCAAATGCAAGGTACTACTGTTGAAAAAGCCATGAAGAAAAACCATCAAATATATAAAAAAAGAAATTTTTAAAAGGAGCAAATTGTTTCTACAGGAAACCCTTCTTGATGAAATACTTTGAAAATTTAAATCTTTAGCACTTTAGGTGGCAGATCTCTTACAACTAATATGAATTAGTTCTTATTTCAATATGGTAGCTACAAGGGAAATAAAAATAACAGCAGCAAGACAGTAGATACTCGCTGAACCTTACCTTCCTGTAGGGCAAGGGGAAAAAAAGAGAGACAATGGCAAAAAAAATTAAAAGCATAATACAAAGAATCATCTCTTCATGGACTATTTGGTCTTCTCACTCTGCAGTATTCATGCTGAACACTGGCAGAGAGATCACCATGAAGGTTGAAGCAACCTCTTTACCATCATTTGTTTCAGAGGATGAAATAGAGAAATTCTGCAGAATGCATGAGGTTGTTTTTGTTTTTGCTGAGGCAATTGGAGTTAAGTGACTTGCCCAGGGTCACACAGCTAGGAAATGTTGTCTAAGACCAGATTTGAATTCAGGTCCTCCTGACTTCAGGGCTAGTGCTCAATCTATTGTACCACCTAGCTGCCCCTTATGTGAGTTTTTAAAAAATGTATTTTAATTTATTTTGTTAAATATTTCCCAGTTACATGTAAAATTATTCTCAGATTTGAATAGAAGACTTCCTGACTCCAAGCCTAATGTTCTCTCCACTATGCCATCTTACTAGTGTCTAGGTGCTAGGATACAAGAAAAATGATGAAAAATAGTGCCTGCCCTCAAGGAGCTTACATTATACTGGGTAACTGAATATGGGTCATGGGTAAATAAATACAAGATAATTTGAGGAGGAAAAGAGTATTAATGAATGATTAGAGAGATCAGGAGAAGTTTCATAAGGATGGTGGCACCTGACTGAGCTTAGAAAGAAGTTAAGGATTCTATGAGGCAGAGATGAGAAGGAAGTGATTTTAGACACAAAGAGATGGGAAATTTTCCTTTTTTTAATTTTAAATTTTTTTATATTTTAAAAATATTTAAATTTTTTTAGCATTTTAAAAAATTATTAAAGCTTTTTATTTTCAAAACATATGCATAGATAATTTTCAGCATTCACCCGGTGCAAAACCTTGTGTTCCAAAGGGAAATTTTCTTTTAAATTTGTTTTAGTTTTTTTTTTCAGTTATACATATACATTAATTTTTTACATATTTCCATGAGTCATATTGGGAGAGAAAAATCAGGATAAAAGGATAAAACCATGAGAAAAAAATAGAAGGAAAAAAAGGTGAAAATAATATGCTTCCATCTGCTTTCAGTCTCCATAGTTCTTGCTCTGGATGCAGATGGCATTCTTCCTCCAAAATTAGGAGAGGAGATATTATGATTGGAGTAGTTTGACTGGAATATGTGATAGGAGTAAGGTGGAATAAATTTGGGCAGGTAACCTACATGCAATCAATCATAGATATTTATTTATTTATCTATTTATTTATTTATTTTTTACAAAGGGAAAGCCCTTTTATTTTCCACCCTCACCATTCTTTTTTTTTATTAATACTTTTTATTTGCAAAACATATGTATAGGTAATTCTTCAATATTAACCCTTACAAAGCTTTCTGTTATAAATTTTCCCCCCTACTCCCTACCCCTCCCCTAGATGACAGCATATCCACTACATGTTAATTATGTTAAAATATTGGCAAATCGAATATATGTATACATATTTCCACACTTATC
>JAJPUD010002240.1:0-23771 GCA_023553655.1 Myrmecobius fasciatus
ATCATTGTTGTGCAAGAAAAATCATATCTACATAAAAGACATATCAGATAAAGGAAACACAATGTAAGCAAACATCAATCAAGAGTATGAGAATGTTGTGTTGTGGTCCACATTTTGCATCCCTCTCTCTGGGTGTATATGGCTTTCTTCAGTGAACAATTGGAGGTGGTTTGAAGCATTTCATTGTTGAAGAGAGCCATGTCCATCAGAATTGATTGTCATATAGTCTTGTTGCTGTATATAATGATCTTCTGGTTCTGCTGATTTCACTCAGCATCAGTTCATTCAAGTCTCTCCAGGCCTCTCTGAAATCGTCCTGCTGGTTGTTTCTTACAGAGCAATAATATTCCATAACATTCAGATACCATAATTTATTCAGCTGTTTCCCAACTGATGGGCATCCCTTCAGTTTCCAGTTTCTAGCCACTACAAAAAGGGCTGCCACAAACATTCTTGCACATGTGGGTCCCTTTTCTTCCTTTAGGATCTCTTTGGGATATAAGCCCAATAGAAGCACTACTGGATCAAGGGGTATGCACAGCTTGATAACTTTTTGAGCGTAGCTCCAAATTGCTCTCCAGAATGGCTGGATCCTTTCACAGTACCACCAACAATGCATCAGTGTCCCATTCTTCCCACATCCCCTCCAACATTCGTCATTAACTTTTCCTGTCATTTTAGCCAATCTGACAGGTGTGTAGTGGTACCTCAGAGTTGTCTTAATTTGCATTTCTCTGATCAATAGTGACTTGGAGCAACTTTTCATATGACTACAAATAGTTTTAATTTCATCCTCTGAAAATTGTCTGTTCATATCCTTTGACCATTTATCGATTGGAGAATGGCTTGAATTTTTATAAATATGAGACAATTCTCTATATATTTTAGAGATGAGGCCTTTATCAGAACCCTTACATGTAAAGATGATTTCCAATTTATTGCTTCCCTCCTAATCTTGACTGCATTGTTTTTGTTTGTACAAAAACTTTTTAACTTAATATAGTCAAAGTTATCTATCTGGTGTTCAATTAAGAGTTTCATATGACGATCTATTCTGATGGACATGACTCTCTTCAACAATGAAATGTTTCAAACTACTTCCAATTGTTCAGTGAAGAAAGCCATATATACCCAGAGAGAGGGATGTGAAATATGGACCACAACATAACATTTTCATGCTCTCTATTGATGTTTGCTTGCATTGTGTTTCCTTTCTCAGATCTTTTTTTCTTGTAGATCTGATTTTTCCTGTACAGCAAGATAACTGTATAAATATGTATACACATATTTGATCTGTCAAGTATTTTAAAATAATTAACATGTATTAGACTTCCTGCCATCTAGGGGAGGGGTAGGGGGAAGGATGGAAAAATTTGTAACAGAAAGCTTTGCAAGGGTCAATGATGAAAAATTAACTGTGCGTATGTTTTACAAATAAAAAGTTTTAATAAAAAATTAAATTAAAACAAATTCTCATCCTCCAAGTATCTATGAAACATTACCTGATTCCTGCAGCTAAAAATAATCTCAAATTTTCTTGAAATGCTTTTTCTGGATTGTTCCTTTAATCTATGATATCCTATCTTGCATTATACTTATTTGCATCCATGGCATATCCTTTCTAATAGAACATAAGTTGTTGGAATTGTTTCTCTCTCTTTCTCTCTGTATATATATAAATATCTATCTATCTATCTATATTTATATATATGTATACACACATATATATGACATACACATATACACACATACATTTTAATATATATGTATATGTGTATACACACATATATAAAAATGTGTTTTTAATACTTATATCATTAAACCTATATACAAATGTGTGTTTTAATACTTATATCATTAAACCTATATGAAATTGCTTGTATTCTCAATGAGAGAGAAGAAAATAATTTGGAAGTCAAAATTTAAAAAAATGTAAAAATTATTTTTACATGTAATTAGGGAAACATGAAATGTGAAATATAATTTTAAAATACTTATATCCTTAGTGTATAGTGTCAGGTGCTTAATGTATATTTGTTGAACTGAGTTGAGTTGAATCAAATTGAAAGCTCTTTGAAATATGACATGTCAATGGGGCAGCTAGGTGGCGCAGTGGATATAGCACCAGCCCTGAAGTCAGGAGGACCTGAGTTCAAATCTGATCTCAGACACGTAACAGCTGTGTGACCCTGGGCAAGTCACTTAACCCCAATTGCCTCAGCAAAAAGAAAAAAAAAAAAAAGAAATATGACATGTCAAATCAAAGTATAGTTTTATTGGCTGTGCCATTTATTTGGCATATTTGTGACATCAATCAATCAATATTTATTGACTGCCAACTAAGTAGAAGATATCTCTTATCATAATTTTTATTTGTTCCTGCTTAATTCCTATAAATATTGTTATTTAAGTTTTTGGATCCATATGACTCATAAGTAAAAAACCTCTGGGAAACAAGAATAATATCTTAGAAATCTGTTTATTCCATGATGTTGTATTTATAGTAAGTTTTCAGTAAGTGAATGAATGAATGCTGTATCTGTTTTGATTAGAAAACAAAAGTAATATGCATTGCGAAACTAGAATGTTCCTATTACTGTACTGTCACATTCATGAAGTAGAGCCGTATTGAAGGCAATGTGAGTTTCAAGAATTTGAAGGTCTGATAAGGAAAAGAAAGTTTAGATTTATTTTGTTTATTAGAATAGGAAGAATTAGCAACAATGAGGTTGGAGAGAGGAACATTTATGTTTGGTGTTATGGAAATTACCTCATGATTATGGCCTTCCAAAAGTAGATTCAGATACCTCAGAGTTTGCCAGTTTTTCTTAAGTTGGAATTTTTTTTCCAAAGGTTAACTCCTCAGGTTTATTGTAGATGGGATTCTTTTTTAAATATAGCTTGGATTAAATGACCACTAGGTTCACTTTTATTTTCTGTATTCTATAATTCTTTGATAGGATACTCTCTTGAGTAATTTTAGAATTACTTTATGTATGTACTTTATAAACATTTTTGTTGAATAAAAATATCATTTTTCTGATGATTTAATGCTTATACTTTATATAATAACTATCTTAAAATGAACTTTAACAATTTTTTTTTGCTGAGACAATTGGGGTTAATTGATTTGCTTAGGGTCACACAGCTAGGATGTGTTAAGTGTCTGAAGCCAAATTTGAACTCAAGGCCTCCTGTCTTCTGAGCTGGTGCTCTAACCACTGCACCACCTAAGTGCCCCCAAATATTTTTTAAAAGGTAAAAACACTGGCTGCTGCTTTTCCAATGCCAATCTAGCATTTAAATACAATTTTTATTTTTCACAAAGTCTAGAGGGCAAGGATTATTTTAATCACTAGTGTTTACATTATGATTGAGTGATTCAGTAACTTTCATGTTTTTGTCCAGTCTTTTCAGTTGTGTCCAATATTTCATGACCCCATTTGGGGTTTTCATGGCAGATATCCTGGAATGGTTTGCCAGTTTTTTCCCAGCTTATTTAAAGATGAGGAAACTGAGGCAAATAGGGCTAAGAGACTTATCCAGAGTCAAACAGTTAGAAAGTTTGGAGGCTATGTTTGAACTCATGAAGATGAGTATTATTGATTCCAAGTCTGGTGCTTTATCTATTGCCTCATATACAAAATAAAGAAATAAAAACAAGATGACAATGGCCATTGATAATATTAAAAATCAATGTTAAGAATTAATAACATGTAGCAGAAATATCAATAGCCTAAGATTTAGGAGACCTAGATTCAAGTCTTATCTCTGATAATAAATAAGAATATGATCACATTTAATGTAGCTAGGATCTAATTACACCATTCCCAAATAACAGGATTGAATTAGATTTTTATGTGCCTTTTAGCGCTAACAACTCCAGTAATGAGAGAATTGAGTTCATCTCCCTGACTTCACGTATGGGCTCCTGGGGTCTCTGGATTTTATGGAAGTATATTAATCCATTGAGAGAATACTTATATCTTAGTGCATTCCCATTTATACTTGTAAATCCCAAAGAAAGCCCTGGCAAGCGAATGCTGCATTCATTAATTACATGAATTGAGCCCCGAAGAGCAATTTTCCAAGAAAATAATTTGTCATTCTCTTTGAAAATTATTAATTACGAAGCAAAGTAGAAAATAAGGAGCTTTTTCTTTATCTCAGAAGCAACAGACAACAATTTAACTTCAAAAAAGCAGAATGAAGCTACTATGTGTTTAAGTTAGTGGCTTATATTAAATACCATACAAACTGAAACTTCTCTTTATCCTTCCTCTCATGTTGGAGTACCATGTTGACCATGGGTTTCAGGGGAGCCTTTAGAAGAGCACTTACAGCTGATGCACTACGGAATGAATTGATGCAACGATATAACTAATTGAATGAATGGCACTTTGGTTCTAATGTTATTTAACTCAGCAGGTCCCAATGAAGGAGAAGAAACTGAAAATGGGCTAATACTATGGATCAGGTGTAGCATGAGCAGTCTCTGTGTGAATTTACTGTTTTACATTTTTTTTCACAATTGAGTTATTAAACATTTCATTTCCTCATTAAGTACATAATGGATGTTTGCCAGGTGCAGGTTCCTTCCAATGCCTCCCTGCAGAACACCCTCCCATATAAGATCATTCTCTGTAATCTGCATTAGACTTAGTTGTATAATAAACTGCACAATCTCATTCAGAATTCTTCAGGCAATTACCCAGGCTGCTGCTTGTTAGATATCCTCATATGGCCACTGTTCAATTAAATTTATTCTACTTTTTTCTATTTGTACCTTTTTTTTTGCTCATCTCACATCTGGTAATAAGAAATACTTTAGTAGGAATGAAGAGTCCTAGTGAAATATCAGGAAATGGGCTGCATTTCCATTTTTTATCAATAACTTAGGTCATTCACAAAACTTTCATGTGCCTATTTTCCCATCAACTCAATTCAATTGAGCAAGTATTTTTATTAGATGAAGTGGGAGATAAAAACAAAGCAATGACTATAGTTTGGCTTCAAGGAACTTAGAACCCTTTGAGAAGGGAGAGAAATACATACATTAAATTTCCTTCTAAATTGCTCCTTCATAATTGTCTGAGGAAAATACTATTCCACCTTTCTTTTCCAATATCTCACTTCTCAAAAAACATTAGTTTACCTTTTCATACTTTATTTCTTTGCTTTCTATCTCCTTCTAATTCCATTTCAGTATGTCTGTTCCCTCTATCACGCTTTCAAAACCCTATCTTATAAAGTTATGAAAGCCTCCATGGTTCTCTTGGCCTAGTCCAATGACATTTTCTCAGATCTCATTCTCCTTAAGCTCTTTTCAGTAATTGACATTGTACAATAATCTTGGTGTTCTTCTACCTCTTTTCTGTAATTCAATTAAATACATAGAGATAAGGGAATTTAGAATTGGAAGCTTAGAGTTGGAAATCATGCAGTCCTAACTCCTATACCAAGCAGAAATACCCCTTTAAAAACATTCTCAAATAGGCCTCTATCTTTCCTTTCTTTGTTCTATTGTCATCTATGAACATCTATAATTAGCGATGCATGTTGTTTGATATCTTGGTTTTTCTTTGAAGCAGCTCCCAAAGAATGCATTTTGGCTCTTCTCAAAATGAAGAACCTAGATTGGTGTGTACAATGTGTGTGTACAGCCAGAAAGTGTCTATTTTATCAAGATTATGTTCTGGATATAATATTTTTTGTAACATGGCTGAAAAAGGTCATCTTAACATTGAAACTTCTGGAACAATTGTTAAAATCTAAAAAACGATTAATGAAATCACAAAAACCCAAAGGATCATCAGTAGAAAATTAAAGGAATTCTCAAGAATGAGTTACTCTGATTTTTTTTTTGTAAAAATGAATCTAATTTTGAACACGCATTATGCATTTGTCTGTGAAATGAAGTATTGTCCCAACTTCCCCTAAATCTAGGAAATGATCACAAAAAGTAGGTCATGGAGTGAATGGGAATCACAATATATATGTGATATGTACAGTTTGTTTTTTAAAGTGGGCCCTTTATATGATAATGTATTTTAGGAACCTAGAAACTTAGAAGGTCTCAAGGTCAAAAGACCAATTTCCAATCTAAATGTGAACAAAATCTCTTACTATAAAAGGAGATCAGAAAAGGAGGAAGTATTCCTACTTAGGGTGGATGTCCCTGGATTAGGAAGACAACAAAGAGGGATATTTTTGGGATATCTGACCCTGCACTAGAATTGTTCCATTGTCCTAGCAACAGAACTGAGAAAGATCACGATAAAATAAAGCATTTGAGGTTGCAAGATCTTTCTTATTAGAGTGAGGTTCTATTGCCAGCCCTGGTGACCTGTTTTTAGGTATTCATAGTTTGTATACAGTTTTGTAGTATCAATGTTATTGTTGTAAAAAAGACATACAGTACAAATAAAAAGCATAACCATGCTTGTTTTATTTTGTTCTCAGCTTCCCTCTTTAGCACAATAACATAGTATATAGAGCACTAGAATCCCTAAAATCTAAGTTCAAATGTGACTCCAGTCACAAATAATTTGTGTGACCCGTCACTTTCCTCTACCTACCTCAGTTTTCTCATTTGTAAAATGAATATAATAATTCCACCTATCTCCCAGGGCTGCTATAAGGATAAAATGAGAATATTCACTTTGTGAATGTTAATAAGCTATACAAAAGCTAGTTATTGTTATTATTTTAATTTTTATTACTTCAGGCTAACATAAACTATTTCTAGTAAGTGAAAGTTTCTTCTTTTATGCCAATGAGTCACCTTTCATATGCAAATTTTCATTTAAAAATAACACAAAATAACCTCCTTTAATTTCTCATTCTGCCTGATTTCTGACATCATTAATTACTGAGAGTGAACTACAATCTATCTTAGCCTTCGGAGAAACCACATTCACATTTCATCAAATAAGAATTAATGGCATTGGGCTATTTTCTGAAAATATCTAGAAATAATGGAAAAATCTTGTTAAGACCCAGATTTTAGCCTTCTACCATTGCAAGCACAATGTGGAATATTTACAATGCCATCATAATTTAATGCCATAACAACATATTTTCCCAAACATCTCATTAGCATGAAGTGGGCTGCTTTGCTGGTTACCATTTTATATTTTGCATAAATATCATCATTTTCACTTGGTTTAATCAAAGTCAAATGTTTTTGTAGGCACACAAAGTCCCTAATATAGTTCATAATATTTCCCTCATATTGTGGGCAATTGAATGTGCAAGGTGAAGAAAGGTTCTTATTTTTTTATATCAAAATATCAGTTAAATTGGAACCCAGTTAGAACCTAGAAATAAGTGAACTTTTTCATTCTACAGCCAACTTAAAGAAGGAAGACACAACTTACAGTGAACAACTAATATTAGACATCAGCTAAAAAAAATTCTAGAAGATTGCTGGATTAGTAACAGGAGCAGAAATAAGTAGATGATTATTTTCCTCCCCTACTCCAGGACATCCAGACATTACTCTCAAACTTTCTGCCAACAATCCCTAATCATTTTCTCACACTGGTCACATGCTAATATCCTCAACTCTTAGGCTTATTTCCCTTTTCCTTATTGAGATGAGTTATTCTCCTCCAGGCTTCTTGTTTTCTAAGAGAGATATCAGGACGTTCCCTAAATATTTCTAGACATTGCAATATGCAACAATTTTGTTCCCTTAGGACTTCCAGGTCTTTTAATATTTTTTTTTTCAGCTAAACCCTAATTCGCCTTTATTGTCTCCCCAAATTAGATCAAAAATTTCTTTTTAAATTGTATCTGTGATACTTAGTGAGGTATTTTGTTGACTAGTCAACATTTATGTATTCATTCAACCATCCTATTTTCCCCCATTCTCAACATTAACACAAGTAAAACTATACAAATAATAATCTGAATGATAACCCTTAGGCAGTGAATTACTGAATGACCAATAACATTTACCAAAGAAAGAATATGGACTCATTTTTTCAAAATATTTCTAAATACAAGAAATGAAATAAAAAAAATAAAAATGATAACTGGATTTTCTCAGTCTTTAAAATAACTTCCCTTGAATCAGCTATTCTCATTAACTACTATCTCACTGTAGTGAAGTAAAAAGAATAATGATTTTGAAGTCAGAAGGTTTTTATTCTATTAATTGCTCTCAGAGTGACTGTGTAATCTCAACTAAGTCACTGAACTTCTTCTAGATTTAGTTTTACATGTAAGAAAAAATAGAAATAACAATCATTGTATCTTGTAGAGGAGAAGACTGACTATTTGCAGAATAAAGCCAAGCTGCACTCAAGTTTTGTGGCCATTTGACTCTCAACAAATCAATTAACATGTCCCTAAAATTCTCTGAAATTCTTGATGATCTAACTTGGTAAGATAAATTTCTTCATTGGATTGCTCCCTATACCAATAAAATCAATATCAATGAAATCATTTTCAAATCTCCTCCTCTCTTAAAAAAGGTACAACCTGGAGCCAAGGAAAATAACTCCCCAAGTTAAAAATTGGCTCAGACACTTATTAGCTGTATGACTCTGGGCAAGTCACTGAACTTGCCTCAGTTTCTTTATCAATAGAATGAGCTGAAAAAGGAAATGGCAAACCACTCCAGGCAAGAAAACCCCATTTGACATCACGAAGAGCCAGATATGGTTGAAAGATCATACAATAACAAGGAAAGCTTACCAGTTATTGTGACTGGCTGTTTTCTCTTCTATTAACTGTTGAACTTATAAAATGATTGCTGTCTGTATTTACCTGCTTTTCCTCACTAATCTTGAACTTCCTTAGAGCTGTCTTTTTCTCAGATAACTTTAAAGAAACTAAACTTTTGAGGTTAATCCACAAGTGATGTCACTCTCAAGATAATTTCTTTAGGCTCCTTTCATTATCTTCTATTCCTGTCCTTCTCTACTCTGGCATTATAATATTCAGTTCTTTGTTCCTCCTCATAACTATTTTTATTTTTCCACCTTAAACCAGAGCTCAGTAGTCAAAGCTTGGATAGCAGCTTGAGAGCATCTTCATTTAATTAGCAAATCTTCCAACTGCTCAAACCTTTCCCTATAAAACCAAGATCCAGTTCTAAAAAAAATTAAAAAAAAACAACAAAAATCCATCCAATTTCATTATGGCACCATGGATGTCTTATATATCGAGACTGGAAGGCTTGAATTCAAATCTTTTACTAGTGATATGACCATGTACCAAGTCACTATTTACTCTGTGTCTCAGTTTATTCATTATTAAAAAAAATAGACAATAAAATCTATTTCCTTAGATGGTTGTAAGGCTTAAAGGAAATAACATATAAGAAACACTTTACAAAACAGAAGGTAAAAAAACAAAAGCTCTACTAAGCCAGAGGGCTCAAGGCTTCATTCCTGATATTTTATATTTCATACTTTAAAAATAAACTTCATATATGTCATTTCATTTGATTTCATTATGTTCTTATAGTATAGGTTGTTATCTTTATTGAACATTTGTACAAATGAAGGCACAGGGAACTTATATAGAAAGTCAATACCAAAGGTGGGACCAAAACTAAGCTACCTTAATTCCTTGGCAATCTTCATGGTACCTCCTTGTGCAAGGGCTCTAAAGATCTGCACAGAGCTACTCACTATTTGCCTGTGCAACTAATCCCAATCTTAGATGAAATTTTAAATTAGCCCAAATTCTCTCTGGAATGGAGATAAGATTTTACTTAGAGGAAAAAGAAGTCAGTGACTTAGGGATATTTCCTGAAAAAGATGAAATTTGTATCTATGTCAACTATTGTCATTTTTACATAGATGAACATTCAGTCAAAGATAATAAAATTCGGGATAGTTTATGGTTTTGGCTCTAATTACTTGAATAAATAATGAAGTGATTTGAACCACAATTATACAATGAACTATTTTACATATTCAACGACTTTAAAAAAAACTGTGTTATTTTTAAATACACATTACTTTATGAATCACGTTGAGAGAAAAATCAGAGCAAAAGGGAAAAACCATGGGAGAGATTTTTAAAAAAAGAAAAAAAGAAATGAACATAGCATGTGTTGATTTATATTCAGTCTCCTTTTTCTGGATGTAGATGGAACATTCTGTCCAAAGTCTAATGGGATTTCTTTGGATTACTGAACCACTGAGAAGAATCAAGTCTTTCATAGCTGATCATCGCCCATTTTTGTTGTTATTTGGAACAAGGTATTCCTGGTTCTCCTTGTTTTGCTCAATATCAATTCATGTAAATTTTTTCAGGCCTTTTTAAAATCAGCTTGCTCATCATTTTTATAGAACAATAATATTCTATTACCATCATATATCACAACTTATTTAGCCATTCCCCAATTGATGGACATTTATTCATTTTTCAATTCTTTGCTACCACAAAAAGAGCTGCTATAAATCTTTTTGCACATGGGGGGCCTTTTCCCTCATTTAATATTTCCTTGGCACACAGACCCAGTAATAGCACTGCTGGGTCAGACTAGGGTATATCTAATGTCCTTTCTAATGCTAAATTCTTTTATCTCAATGTTTAGTAAGGGGTACATCCTTTGCTGACCTTAAGATATTGATTCATCACAAACAGGTCTTAAAAATATAATCTATGCCCAATATAGCAAGAAGCTTGTTAGCAATTTCTGACTTACAATACCAATGAGGGAAATGTTCATAGCATAGGACACAAATATTAAAGGACATTCAACTCTCACAGTCTTGATATTGATGAACTGTTTATATTCTCTGCTTTCTTTCCTCTAGCACTTGGAAAATAGAAACACCAACAATGAAAACTCCATTCTGCCTCCTTTCATGCTCTGGCTGCTAGGAGCCTCATCATAGAATAGAGATGTGCACTCTTCAATTATTGACTACAACTTCTGTCTTAGTCTACTCAGAAGTCAGCTGTATTATCTTCATTGGGTTAACTTGCTCTATTCTGATTTAAATGTGAAGTAGTAAGGCATCACTATTAACTAAGAAAAAGAATCTCAAAAGAGTTAAAGGCAGCAAAAATAAATGATTGCAATTAAAAATGCAGAGATAATTGAGGAAAAAAAGTTAAAAAGCATCAAAGACCTCTTGTTTGATCACAAATTAAAACTAAAATTAACTGTCAAGTTGCATGAATTAAACTATGGAGTTAAAATTAGAGAATCATGGTCTAGATGATCATAGAAATAGGAAATGTTTTTTACTGATCCCCATAAATTATTTGGCTAGGCAATGGCCCATGCTATGTAAGGATAAAGCCTTTGGAAAGTATTTTGGAAATAATATTAGGAAGTACAGAGGTACTGAGAATCATATTGTTCCCTTTTGTAATAATATGGAGTTGTCCTCTAATCTATCTTTTTTGGCTCTCCCTTTGAGGCCAATTGAACTTGCATCTCATCATCTATACCAAAAAAAGGGTGAAAAAGAAATAAACCCTGGTAGGAGTCCCTTTACTACAAAGATAATAACATTACACTTTCTCAGAAGTAATGCAGAGGTAAACAAAATGAACTTAAAAATAAGAACAAGCATACAATTCAATTCCAGGGACAAAAAAAGTTAAAACTGTGAAATCTACAAGGTGTTTAATATGTCACTTGCATTTCCTTTCAGTTCCCTGACAAGAAGATTAAAGCTATAAACCTTCAGAGTAAATCCACATTTTAAAACTTCAGAAAGGCACTTTTTCAGAAAGCTCTTTCCCATAGGAAGAGACATTGACATCTTTGTAACTAAGATGCTAAACTCTTGCTTTCTTCAGAACAGTAACTTTCCCAATGAAATTTTTCTCAATTAAAGTCTCTACTAACTTGGGAATCTTACGTAGACATCTCAAAGGGGTCCAAGATGGAATGGTGGTGAAAGGCTTAAGATCAAAGAGAATATAAAAAATCTACTACCTCAAAAGTGATATTTGAAGGGTTATCCCAGAATGGGACACAAAAAATCTGGGCAAGGGATCAGGTTATCTTTTGCCAAGGATAGGGAGAGATGAATGCTAGTGGTGTGATATTTCATGTTTGCATGTTTTTTTTTTTTTTACAAAGACCAAGAATTTCATTTCTCATCCTTTTTTTAAATTAAAACTTTTTATTTTCAAAACACATGCATGGATAATTTTAAACATTCACCCTTGAAAAACCTTGTGTTCCAATTTTTTCCCTCCTTTCCTTTCAACCCCTTTCCTAAATGGTAATATATGTTAAACATCTCATCCTTTTTTTTTTTTTAAATGATGAAGAAAAAAGATTAAGGTTTATAGACTTTATTGAATCACAGAGCTAGAGGGAGTCCTTGGGGATCATCGATTCTGACCCTCCTTCATTTTCAGTGAGGAAACTGAGGCTTAAAGACATTATCTAATTCATAGTAAATTAATGATAGAGTCAGAATGAGACATGTTGCCCAACTTCTAGTTCATGGCTTGTTTGGTTTTGTTTTTTCCACTGCATCATAATTATCTTTTACCTCTATTCTAACCAAAATTTTATGCTGTCAAAGAGTTAAATACCCCTTTGTATAAATAATTGACTTTTAGGAAAAGACCACCTTCTAAGAACAGCCTGGCTATAAACTTCATTCATAATTTATTATTGCTTATAGTATGAGATGCTAAGCTAAACTTAATTTCAAAATATATGATTTGAATGTAAAAGGTCAGATCCTGAGAGAAAGAGAGAAAAGAGAGAGACAGATAGATAAACACAGAGAGAGACAGAGGGATAGAGAGAGACAGAAAAATAGACACACTTAGAGAGAGACAGAGAGAAACAGACAAGACATATAGACACATACAGACTGAGTGAGAAAAATATAAAGAGAGAAAAAAAGTTCCCTCTCATAACTATTATTAGAGAGAGATTTATTATGCAAAGAGAGTATTATGGTTATCATAAATGAGAAGATGGAATATTTATATAAAATTGAAAAACATTTACAGGATGAAAATAAATGAAATTAGAAAGCAAACAATTTGGGAAAATATTTACAGCAAAATTCTCTGATAAAGATCCAATATTCAAGATAAATAATTGGTAGAAGTGTATAATGGATGAAAGTGATTCTGAAATAGATGTGCCCAAAGGTCAGGAACAAGCAGTTCTCAACTGAAGAAATATAAACTGTCAACAGCTATTTATAAAAATGTTACAAATAACTAATAATAAAATAAGGGCAAATCAAAGTAATTTTAATGTTTGAATTGTCATACAATTCAAGGTATATAGTTAATGATAGTTTGTATTTTTCAGGGAATAGATTGCTGGCCCTAGAATCAGAGGCATTCATTGTCCTGAGGAAGTCACTTAACTTTCTTTGCTTCAGTTTCCTCATCTGTAAAGTAAACTGAGGAAGATGGCAAACCACTCCAGTATTTTTGCCAAGAAAACCCCAGATGGGTTCGCAGAGAATCAGATGCTACTGAAAAATGATGGAAAAACAACAAATTTCTTTTGAAAACTACTTCAGAGAAATATAGAAATACTCATATGAATATATGACAAGTGAATTGAGGAGAAACAAGAGAAAAAATTTATGTGATGAACACAATTATAAGAGAAACAACTTTGATGAGACTTTAAAACTTTGAACAAAGAACAAACTAATCATTAATATACTGATCAGAAACCATCTCTTAGCAGAAAGGTGATGGACTAGAGGTATAGAATGAGGTATTCATTCTCATAGAAGGCCAATATGCAGTTTTGCTTGACTACATATATTTGTTATAAGGGGGGGCTTCTATTTGAGAATGGAGGTGATTGGTGAATTAGTGGGTGATAATAGATATTTTTAAAAGAACAGTAATATAATTTATTAAAATACAGAAAAGAAAAAAGTGAATAATGGGATATAGATAGATCTTGTTACTCTTTTTAAATGTAAGTACATATGTACGTATTTATATATTCATATTAGAAAACATACTTATTTTAGTAAATATTTGCATTATCATATATTTATATTATATAACACATTGGAACCTAAGATCACTATAGTTTGTATGAGATTACTTTTTGTTTTTCTTTTTTATTGAAGTGTTTTTTGTCTGATTATTAAGTAAAGAAGTTAAACTCCTATGTGTAGTTTTTAAAGATACAAGGCTTTAAAAAAGTTACTTGACTCCACAAAGCTTAAAACTATTTCCTTACAAGATGGATCTCAGGACCCTTTATTCATCTTTTTAAGTGAATTAAGAGAGGTTGCTTTCTTTCCTCTGTCCCCTCTCTAATGCCAATCACTTTTCAAATTCTCCCAAATTTGGTCTTCTTCTACTCTTAATCTTGGTAAACTGCCATAAACATTAGTTTTAAAAGACTTTCAGTCGTATACTTTGTGAAAGATCTGAGAGGTTAAATGTTTTATTTAATGTCACACATCTAGTAAGTGAAAGATTGAAACTAGAACCCATTTTTCTTGACATTTTAGGTCAGAACTTTCTTAAATCATTCTGCTTCTGACAGGATGTCATACAATGTTTCTTTCTCTGTGTCTCTGACTGTCTATCTCTGTCTGTCTCTGTTTCTGTCTCTGTCTGTCTTTTTCTGTCTCCCTCTTTCCCTCCTTTTCTCTTTTACTTACTCTCTTTTACCATACTAAGTGATGAAGCTCTGTAAATAAATCTTCCTCTTTATTTGAATTTGTTAATTCCTTCCTTATTTTCCAAACATTTATTCAGTGCACATTGTGAATAATGTCCTATATAAGGCATGATCATTTCCTGTAGCTATATTTACCTGGAATTTTGAATACATTCTTTAAACTATATAGTTTGCATTACATCAACTTGTTAATTAACCTTAATTTTATCAATGGATTAACAAAGACTGCATTTGAAGTTTTTTTCTCTTTTCTTTTGTTTAGTTTCAATCAATCACACGTTTCTAATTACAACCACAGCCTTTGGCAAAGCCAATAAAATTCTGACTTAATTACACACATTTATTCTCTAGTTTTACTTTACTTTTATCCTGAGTTTCAGAGATTTTTCTCTCTCCAACCCATTCTCTTCTATCCCCCTTTCATTTAACTTACCAATCACTACAATGTTTGAACATTGTTTTTTTCTTATAAATTTTAATTTTTTAAACATTTGTCATGGTGGCCCAGTAGTCCAAAGACTCACTGGTTATATATTATTCTCTTCTCTTGATTGTAGAGATGACACATTACAAGAATAAAGGCTTTGGGGACAAGGCTGGAATCAGATCAGAGTTCTAAGTGTTACTGAATGTCTTCAAAAATGCCAAAAGCTCCAATAATTTCCTCAAACTATGAGGGGAATGGTTTGATCTTCCCTCCTGTGAAAAAAAACTCCAGTGAAAAGAAGTATATCTATATTGCATGTCCCATTGGCAATAATCATCTATAGGACTTTTGGCAACAATTCTCCTTATCTTGGGGCTCTGTAAAATTGGCACACCTGGCAACATACATTTGCTGAACTATTTTTTAACTTTTTCCTCAAGGACATTAACTTGGTAAGTTACTGCATTTTACTAAAAGAATTTAAGATGGGAGTCAGCTTGGCATGACAACGGGAAAAAAAGATTTAATCTGAGAGGATTGGTATTCAATTTTCAGATCTAGCAATGGGTTATCTCTGTGACTTTGGGAATGTCCCTCATTGAGCCTCAGACTGCTCTTCTGTAAAGTGAAGGGTTTGAATTAATTATCTCCAAGATCTCTTCCAGCTTTAAAACCTAAATTTTAAGCTAGAAATTTAATTTTAATTTAAAACAAATTTTTAAGCTGGGTGTGTTGATGTATATCTATGATCCCAACTACCTAAGAGGAGTTCTGATTTGCAGTGGTCTATGCCAATTGGATGCACTAAATTTTGCATTAATATGGGTGGGAGTATGGGGATGTTGAAGGATGAGGGCTTGGGTGAGACTGGGGAGCCACAATGTTGCCTAACTAGGGGTGAGTTATTTAGAATCACCAGGACATGGAGAGGGAGATCCAATCTTAAAAACAAAGTATTGCTATTAGGGAAGCAAGGAAAGTTCTAAAAAGACCTTTAGTGAAAATATGGGTTTAAACATGACTATCAATGGATTGTAGTGTAATAGATACAATTTTTTTATGATTGATTGGTGACATTGCATCTAATGCAAGCAAACATGTGCAAGCATTGCTATTCACTTGGCCCAAGCAATGATGAGCACTACCTCTCTTTCTCTCACCCTGCTTGAGAAGCTTTCCTGTGACAAATTTGGGCAGACTTGTATTACTCCCTGATGAAAATTGCTAATGGTTGCCTACAAGTAGCTGGGCAAAGGCACTTGGACTAATGTAATGCAGTAATTTATGGGCAGTTTTTTATGAAAGCATATTTACCGAAATGAGGCCTGCCAAAAAGATCAGGTTACAGCAGGAATACATGACTTCCCAACTAGCCATAAAACATAAATCAGAAGCTTTTGCTGTCCACTGTCAGTGACTGCCACCCCCCTTACATGCTCACTCTTCAGACAAATTGGACCACAAGCCACAATTTGTAGGGGGAAAAATCAAACTCAATTTCGCAGTACAATGAAGTGAGTCTGGGGCCTGTCATGTCCACGACATATTGATCGTTGGGAGATTGAAAAGATGAGAATAGCCTGGGTTTTTATTTTTTCAAAGAAATACATAACGAGAAAAGGAATATATAAATGGAGGGAAATACAGCACTTAAGCATCCTTACAAAGATGCAAGGGCTTGAAGGGGCTCAAGTTATAAACCTGGGCTATAATATAAAAGCCACTATTAAAAGGGTCACATTTTCTTTCCCCTTAGACTTACTGCTTCAGAAGACAAATGGCCTCCTAATCCAGGTTCATTTAAAGTGCAGCTGATCATTTCAACAGCTAAAAGGAATTTTTGCTGGGGAAGGGAAAAAAAAATCCCTTTTCTTGGCCCTTTGTGGAATTTATGTCAGATCTATAATGCAATAAGCCCAACATTCCATCAAACATTTTCTATTTAACCTGAAAGGGGACTAAGCCAAATCACTTCTATGTCTGTGTCTGTGATTTGCAAAGTGAAGTGACTGCAGTCACAATGCAACACATAAAGGAAAGATTGCCCAGTTCTTCTCGTCTTCAGATTAAGCATTAGGGAACAGAAGCACTCTGTCACAGGGTGCTGATGAAATTGTTAGAAACACCATAAAACATCTAAGAGTCAGTTAAGCTAAATACTCCAGCTCAGCAAGACTGGTGGGAGAGGGGGAGAGAATGAGAGTAGTGTTCAGGTAGGCTGAATCCCAGGCACAATGACAGCAAGATGATTTCCTAATTACTGCTGATCACATCATAGCTGTAGAATGCTTTCCACTGATGACAACAAATCCTCCTCCGTTCCCTCAACAAGCATTGCCTTATCATGTACTACAAACACATAATACATACATCATGTACTTTTTTATGACAGAAAAAATAAAAAGCTTCAGAAAATTCCATGTTTGGAATTTGGGGGACCTGAGAATTTGAGGAACATTAAAGATTATGTATTTTAACTTCCTAATAAACAAATAGAGTATCAATCTTGAAGACACAGAGATCACAGAGTGAGAAGGATGCTTAAAAGTCAAGTTCTTCATTGTTTAGGTGGGGAAACTAGGCCCAAAGAGATAAAATAACTTGTCTTAGACACATAGGTAGTAAGTATGAGATTTAAGATTTGAAAACAGGTCCTTTGATTCAGAGATAATGCCCTTTTCCATTGTACAATACTGCCTCCATTTGAGTTCAGTTCCTGACTTCTTGTTCTAGATACATGCTAGATTTATAATTCTGGGGAAATCACTTAATTTCTTAGTGTAGTAAACATTTTTCTAAGAATATAAGTTATAGGTTACATGTGAGTCTCAGATTTGCATCAGTAGAGAGGTTTTTGCCATATGACATCATAAATTGGAACAAAAAGGAAACTGAAATTTAAGGCACTTGTTCATGGTCAAGCAGCTAGATAACTAAATGTCTTAACCATTGAGTCTAATTTTTATGCTTTGAAAACAAAGGGAAAAAAACCAATTAAAATTCTCTTGGCATACACTTTATAAATTAATTGCTTCACACTATTTTTCTAAAGTAATGGCTTATGGTAAGTAATGATAAATATATTAATAGTTATGTATTTCTCTATTGTTATACTAAATTATTTACAGTATTTTAAATGTCTGTTAGAGAATGACTTTACTTCATCAATCAATTTGACTAAAGTCATGATTTTCTTAGAATTGAAATTTGCTGAAAGCTTCAAGTATTTCATCTTTAAGACTAGCAAGTCTGTGGTTAGTGTCACTGCTAATACATTTGTCAGTCTGCTAATTTTCTTTTCCCATGAGAATAAACAGCAGCCCTCCCTTAAAAGCATACTATTTTCCATGTGTCAGAGACACACACAGAAAGATGCTATTTGGAAATCATGAAGTGAGACATTATAGAATGAGTAGGAATCACATTGAAACAATGAATTTGGGGTGAAGACAGAGAATAAGAGATATTTATTAATCTTAAGAGGAGAATCAAGAATAGAATTAGAGGGGATAACAAGTGAAGAGAGAAGTTAAAAGAAATATAAAATACAATAGAAAACTCAAGCTAAAATGAGAAGGTACTAAAAAAATTAGAAAAGCAATTCTAATGATAATGATAATGATGATGGCTGACATGTGTACAGCAATTTAGGGTTTAAAAAGCACTTTACATACATTATCTCTTTTGATCCTTCTAACAACCCTGTGAGATGAGTAAAGCAAAAATGTGACAAAGAACATATCAAACACATAAGACTAAAATCAAAGGAGAAAATTGGGGTGAAAAAGAATAGAAAACCCCATGAGAGTCTATTAGGAAAAGATCGAATAGTATCCACAAGCATTGTTTACATTTTTAGATTGGGATATCAGTTCTTTAAGTAAAATGTACTCTTGGGGACAACAGTTTTGACTGTTTCCACAAAATTAGCAAAATGTGGTAATCATAAAACTAATTACATATTTCTTTCATGTGAAGTCTAAGATGAAAATATTATCAGCAAACATGGTGATAGACTTTTCATTAGGAAGTTTGATATTAAAATTGAAGGGAAAAAACCCCCAAAATTAGAAAATGCTGCTACCACTCTTAGCATTCCATTACCTGTCACCAGTTGTATTATTCAGTGATAAATGACAGGTGATCTTTCTCAAAACTATATACCTTTCTAGTGACAATGTTAACACTTGCAGTTGGACTACATATATTTTATTGTAAAAACATTATGTTCAATAACCTGAATTAAATTTCTAATGAAAACTGTTTTAGAATATCATTTTTATTGTCTATTTTCTATTTTTGTCTGCCCAAAATATTAAAAATAATTAAGAATGATAGAATTTATTCTGGAAAAGACCTCAGAGATTATCTTGTCCAACTCATGTCTTCCCTCTACAATGCACATTATGAACCCAGTTTTTCTTAAATTGTACATTTCATATTTGGATCACTTTAAGTGTTTGGAAGTTTTTCCTGACATAAAACTTACAAATGTCTCTTTCCTACTTCTTATATTGCTCCTGGTTGCTATAGTTAAATTAAAGAATATAAACATATTTTCTCTAGAAAATTGGAATGTATTAGTGTATTATCAAATAAAGAAAATATGAATTTGGAAAATTAAAGTATGTTTTAATAGAATTTGGGCATTAAAGTTTTATACTGTCAGATTGAATATATATATATGCATATATATATATATATTTACTTTCCTTATTGATTTATATAGACTGACCAAATGATGTTGGGATAATAGTTTCCACTATACTTAAATTCCCATGGTCTACTGATATTTCAGGCAGGGAAGAAGATGTGAAGAAGATTTCCTGGCAAGTCTTTCAAGTATTCCCCAATTTTGTCATCAACTTCAGCCTTCCTACATTAGTTCAATTACTCAGGGAAACAGAAAAAAAGTATCTACACCTCAGAAAATAAATTGGGGACTTGCTAATATTTAAATGGAATTGGATGTAAGGACTGAGTAAAAGAGATATTTAATAATCTTGAGAGGAAATCAGCAATGGAGTTAGTGAGGAAAATAATTGATAAGATGATTCTTTAATTGGCATAGCAGGTTTTCCAGTCATAGTGTGTGCTAAGGTACATGCTAGGGGTCTAGGGTCTTCTTCTCAGTGTGAATCTCAGGCACTAGAGTCACATCACATTATATCTTCCCAAGTTCTTCAACCACTTCTTCGTGTAGTTAGCACAGCATTTTTCTGTTAGCAACTGGAATCTCCAACTACTTCAGAAACATTTGTTAAATAAAGTATCAATTATATTACATATCTCCTCCAAGTATAGGAGTGACCAATAATGTCAATTAAGGGGAAATTGCCACAGCATAATTCTGTGGTAGAAGGTTGTAGAGACCAGTACTGCCACTCAGAGATGTTAAATAGGTTCTAGTTAATTGTATGGACTCATCTTCCATTCATTATATTTCTTGAGGACTAGCTCAATTTAATTCCCCAGGAAGCTTTTAGACAACTTTAATTAAAAAAAGAAAAGAAAACAAAGAAAAGCTTCCTAATAGTAACATATTGATTAGATAGTAATATCTGTGAGATAACAAAATATAAAACAACAATGGGACTTGGGAAGACAGTTTTTACAGATTTAAGGAACTATATATCTTTAGCTCCTCTATAATCATTATACCTAGTCTCCAGGCTTCTCACACTTGCATGATACTCTTTCTTTATCATTCCCTCCTTTTTACTAACCCTCTTGCCAACCCCTCCAGACCCAACATCTGTTTAGATGCTGTGGGGTTGGAGAGTCTCTACTGGATGTATTTGAGAACACCTGCCAATAGACAGATGATTTGAAATACTAACTAAAAAACAAAATTTCAGTGGGCAATTTCACAAGGGAATGAAATCAACTGCAACTACCAAACAGATATTTAAAATCAACTCCACAAACATCGGCTACAGATATAAGGAATGTTGACATAGATGGAAAGAACACATCATATGATTTCTTTTCTCTGATGTTTGTCTACATAAATAGCAGATCTACTGATAATGGGACCTTCAAGTGGGAAGGTCTGTGATGCTCTGTGTGTTTCACTATCTCCAAATATTGCACTTACCTGTCTGAGACAAAAGTGGTGTGTAAGGGACTTTTGGTTCTATTGCACTCATTGGTGGAGGTAGCAAGGGATTGGCAAAGCTGCGGAGTGGATGAGTGGGTCGAACACAGGCTGTGGGGATGGTCCTACTTGGAGCTTCCTCATTGCTGGGATGCTCAGGCTGTGTCTGGGGCAACATGGTTGGTTGCTGGGGAGTTGGTCCTTCACTAACCGCTGGAAAAAAAAAACAGAAAAAAGAACATTATTCAAGGGAGAAATTAGAGTTGTAACTAAGGGCAACCAGGGCTTGATCTCAGGGTTCTGACAACAATTACTCTCCTTCAACACTGGAGAAATAATCAAGATCTGTACTGAATTAACAAGGTTGGTTAAAAGAAAAAGCTAACAATTAGCAAAGCATTCCTCCTCTCTATCTTTTATGTCTGGCTGAGCCACACTCTATCATCCCCTCCCCATGTCCCAGGGTCTCTGTCTCCTTCCTTCAACTCTTTTTGGAGTGATTTTTGTTCTCCTTTTCCTGATCATATCTTAAGAAGATTTTCCTAAGAATGAACAAAAGCTAATCAGAGCTATGGAATTTCTTCCCCCACCTCCATTAATCCATCAATCAATCAACAATCATTTATCAAGCTATTATTATGTGTCAGGAACTGTGGCAAGTGCTGGGGATACAAAGAAAGGCAAAAACATGGCCCATTCCCTCAAAGAGTTCATATTCTAATGGAGCCAATTTTCCTTCTTTTGGAGCTGGGATACTTAATTGGTCTTGAAATTGTTTTTAGAAGAAAAAATGATAACTATCTTTGAGTATAGCTGATATCTTTTATGATTATATATATTTATATTATTTATTTTATCCATTTAAAAACATTGCTCAGAGAAAGGGTCATGACACACAAAAAAGTTTAAGAATATCTGTCCTACATGGCTCTCTTCAACAATGAAATGTTTCAAACCACTTCCAATTATTCAGTGAAGAAAGCCATATACACCCAGAGAGGGAGATATGAAATGTGGACCACAACATAACATTTTCAAGCTCTCGATTGATGTCTGCTTGCATTGTGTTTCCTTTCTCTGATTTTTTTTTCTCGTAAATACGATTTTTCTTGCACAACAATGATAAGTGTGGAAGTATGTATACATATATTCAATTTGTCGAGTATTTTAATATAATTAACATGTAGTGGACTTCCTGCCATCTAGGGGAGGGGTGGGGAGTAGGGGGTAAAATTTGTAATGGAAAGCTTTGTAAGGATCAATGTTGAAGAATTACCCATACACATGTTTTGCAAATAAAAAGCTTTAATAAAGAAAAAGAGTTAAAACAAATTTGTCCTAGAATGATAGCATGGGATTTAGCCCGACTTCTTTTTACATCAAGTATTTATTTCTCTGTCTTCTCTTTTCTTACTGATCTCCCTACCCTTATCCATGTAATATGAGTAGGTATTCATTCCAAAAAGATCCAAATATCACAGTGCTAAGATTTTTATTTCAGGAAGGCCAGTAAGATATATTTCACTGATACTTTATATTGGCTATACTGGCTAGGCCCTATAATCATAATCAATGGGGTGGGAGAGACATTATTTTTTTTATATGACTAGTGTTATCAGTAAATTCAATGTGCCAAACCCGGCTTCTACTGCATGATTATCTCACAGCCAATATGTCAATTTTTCTGTGATTTAAACATGCCATGTCAACTGTCAAACAAATCAGTTACCCAGTGCTGAAAGGCATCTCTAATAAAATGATACAAATAATAATCACTATCATTATCTTCCACATCAAAATAAAGACAAGGCTAGCTAAAAGTTATTTGCAGCATAAATCCTCCGAACAAGTTCCCTGGATATAGAATTATGCTTCTTTTTTCTTTTATAGCAGACCTTACAATTTTCAGTCAAATTTCAGTCAGATTACTATACTTAAGAAGGTGCTACGTAATCTTTTGTAATAGTCCAAAGGAAGGGTGGAAAACTTTGTGGTAGAGGAATCCTGGCTTTTCATCAGAGAATAGAACCATCTAAGACTAAAAACTTCAAAAACAGGAAAAGTACATTTTGATTGTTTTAATCTATGCAGAGAAAAAAAATTAAGTTGGATGAATTTAAACAAATTAAAATAGCTACATAGGAAGTGCAAGCCTATTCAAAGTAAGTGGAATATTTCTAATGAACTCTTATTCAAGTTTATCATGATTGCTCTAAGCAGAAATTCTGCCCAAAGCAGTGGGGGAAGGAAATGTCTCAATTTTGAATGACAAGGATAATTTCAAGATAATTATCCCACTTTGTAAGTTAATTTCCAGCCAACTTCTCACTGGGAGGTTCTGAAAAAAATAGCAAAAGGGCAGAGAAGATGGACAAGAATCCTAACCAAACAAAAGAGAAGAGTATGAAATTATAAAAGATCAAAATAGGATATAGAAATGCAAACACTAAGTGGTAATTGCACAAAACATTATTTTGTGAAGTATTTTCTCTAGGATGGAAGGAAGGAAGCAAAAGAGGAAGGAAAGAAGGAAGGAGAGAAGAAAGGAAAGAAGGAAGGAAGAAAGGAAGGAAGGAAGGAAGAAAGGAAGGAAGGAAGGAAGGAAGGAAGGAAGGAAGGAAGGAAGGAAG
>JAJPUD010002240.1:23781-67710 GCA_023553655.1 Myrmecobius fasciatus
AAGGAAGGAAGGAAGGAAGGAAGGAAGGAAGGAAGGAAGGAAGGAAGGAAGGAAGGAAGCAAACAAAAAAGGAAGGAAAGAAAGAAGGAAGGAAGGAAGGAAGAAGAAAGAAGCAACTATTATATTGTGCCTTCTGTGTACCAGGCATTGTATTAAGCACTTCAAAAATATCATCTTATTTGATTCTCACAACACCCTGGAGAGATAGATGTCATTATTACCGCTAATTTGTAGTTGAAGAAAGTGAGGCAGAATGAGATTGACTGATTTGCCTGTGGTCACAGGGCTAGTATGTTTCTGAGGTTTGATTTGAACTTTTCTTTCTTCCTCCAGATCTAGAACTCAACTAGCCATATAACTTAAGTGCCTCTTAGTTATCCAAACCTATATTATCTTGATCAAATTACAGATGTTTTCTGAGCTTTAGTCTGTCATCTGCAAAATAAGATGGCTGAACTAGATGAATGTCAAAGTCCCTTTTAGTTCTTGATAAAAGATCTTAAGTCCAGATCAGCAGACTAGCAATTTTTCAAACATTCTATGACTCTCTTTTTCCAATAGTGAGGAAAGAAAATAAATATAATTTATAGAAATGGGTCAGGGTATAGTAAATAAATACGGAATATAACCAATTTTTATTCCATAGATTTGAATCTCTCATTTAATCCCAGAAGCTGAGGGAACTGATGAAACTGGGAAAACGAGGCAAATGTGAGGACTTGGAGCATTTAAAAGAAAAAAAAAAGACATACCAAATGCAATAGAAAAAAAATATTCCCTCATAAAGAACGAGAATCTTCATTCCTATCAGCAGGAGAAATAAACAATAGCCAAAAAATTGATCTGCATAAAATTAAAAATAAAATAAAAATTGACCTGCATATAAATAGAAATTAGCCAAATTAAAATAGTCAAAATATATTTAGTGGAGAATACTGTTTATAAAGAAGGTCCATGACATAGCAGATAGAGAATCAGTAGGTTCAAGTCATGCTTCTGACACATAATGTTTCCCTAAATAAGTAGTCACTTAACATCTCAGTGCCTGCCAGGTTACTTAGTCTTCAAAATTATAAATCACAAAGAGATCACAAATCAACATTGATGGAGGAAGTTCACGATAAGATGTTTCACATACTGATAAAGTCACTAAATATCTATCTATCTATCTCTCTATCTATCAGGTGTCTTTGTCAAAGTCCTTCAGGTAACTTTGGAAACTAGGTAACATCTTAAGTCAGATGGGTAAACTTTTACTTTGCTGAATATTCTTCATTTTGTTTATTGACTCCACTGATAAGACATCTCTACCAAGAGCCATAAGTGTTTTCTGCTTGAGTGAGAACAGCGAGTTTTAACATACTTCAAGGCATCTGGAAACCAATACTCTGTACTCAGAAGTCTGCCTGTGGAAGAAAGTTAATTACTTTAGGTAGTTCATGTGATTGGGAATATATTTAACTTCCCAGTAAACAGGGCATACATTTTTAACTCATTATCTAAGCAAACTGAAATGCTCTGCATGCTCTATTACATTGCACATAAAATAGTAAGTGCTCAATAAATTTTTGAATGAATAAGTGCATGACAAATTATTCTGAAGTTTTCAGAAAGGCTTGAAATGACCATATCACTGTTTGGATGTCTCTACAAATATCACAATTTTTACTCAAAGATACCCAAAATATGAAAGTGCAAACATTAATTTATTAAAGTCATTAATATGAGTGAGATAGTGGGACAGTATGTATTTAGATGTGGGTATTTATATGCCTAAAGGGGTATATTGTAGCCAATATGTAAAGTCCTGAAAGAGTCAATTATTAAATTTTTAATGGAAGCATTTGCATATTAGATATCAGTTATAGTGCAAGTTTGATTAATTGTTGATTTTATAGACTTTTAAAAGTGAGGGAGAAAACAGAATAAACTTAAAAGGTTATCTTGAGTTTTGGAAGATCCTGAAATTAAACATTTTACTAGCACATGTACATGTACTATGTGCAACTTTATTTTTCTATCTCTATTTCTACCTTTTTCATTGATAGAACTATCAGAGGAAGAGAACCACATGTTTTAGAATATAAATGCAACATCAATTCAAATCCTATATAAATGTACTTTATTTTTGTTTGTTTTGATTTTCAAATGATTTTTTCATGAATGAGCTAACTTTTCCTGAGAAGATACAATATTCTTTTTAAGTTTCTTTATTTTACATTCTGAATGTAATAAACCCCAAATGAAATTAGAATTTCTAGTTTCAAAACAGAAGAAAGAAAACTATTCTTCTTTTTTCTTCAGAAAAGAAAACTGAGATTCAGTGAGGTAAATTGTTCAATGTCATATAACTAAGAACCAGTAACATATATTATATTCACTAAAGAGCAAAGGAAAGGAGTATGTAGGAAGCAGGTATCTTGATGCAATGGGAAGAGTTCTTGATTTGTAGTCAGAGCACATGAGGCTGAGTCTCTGAAATACTTTATTATGTGTTCGACTTAGGCATGTAACCACTCTGGGTCTCAGTTTGTTCACCTGTAAAATCCCAGACCTTGACTCAATAACTTCTGAGGTCCTTTTTAATTCTAAATCTTATGCTCACGATCTTTCTAATTGGCTAAAAAGGAAGAATATAGGAAATATTCATTAGAATACAGAAAGAAGAATATGAATGAAAAATAATTAGTACCATTTAATCAATATCAATTGTTACAAGTATTTACAAAGGTCCTGCTGTGTGCATAGCATAGTGCCAAGATCATACTGTGCTTGTGATACATATTAAGGATGAACCTTGAATTAATGGATCCAGGAAGGGCTACTAATGTGTTTACCTACAGAGTCAACATATGCTTCCTTTCAAAAGATCCAGCCATCCATATGTATCTGTGAACCTAATAGAAGAAATCACAAGTTTATGGGCTTAGAAGAGGAGAGAATAAAAACTTTGTATGGCAGGTGGATGATGCAGTGGCTAGAACACTGAACTTAGAATAATGAATGCTCATCTATATGAGTTCAGATTTGGCTTCATACTCTACTTGTTTGATCCAGGACAAGTCACTTAACCTGTTTGCCTGTTTCACACCTGTAAAATGAACTGGAGAAGGCCCAGGCAAACTACTCCAGTATCTTTGCCAAGAAAACCATGAATGGGATGACAAAGAGTCTAACATGATTGAACAATAACAATATTCTTTTTAAGTTTTTTTATTTTACATTCTGAATGTAATCAACCCCAAGTGAAATTAGAATTTCTAGTTTCAAAATAGAAGAAAGAAAACTATTCTTTTTTTTTCAGAAAAGAAAACTGAGATTCAGTGAGGTAAATTGTTCAATGTCATATAACTAAGAATTTGCAGAGTCATGTTTTAAATCCCAGAATTCCAACTCTAAATCAATTCCCCCCTGCCCCAACCCCAGTTCTGACTGTGCTGATTAATTTTCTAAAAATTGTCATAGTAGTATGTTTAGAGTCTGGAAGCTTACCATCATCTTTCAATAACTGCACTTCCAACTTATTTTTGGAGAATATGTTCCATCTGGTTCTTACAAATAATTCTACTCTCTAAAAAAAGTACACATTGAAGAAAGGCAGAATAAATTCAATTGCTCCCTGACAGATTTTTTTCGATGCCTTTTAATTCTAACCTACCTATATAGTAAGACAATTTATGGTTTCTTAAAGCTGTCTCTGATGGGCTGGAAAAAATACAACCTACCTCACAAACATATTTTATCGATGTTACCATCTTATCTAATTCAAATCAGCTTATCATACAAGAGCTGCTGAGTCACCTTCTCTTCACTAAGAAATGAAAGTCATAAAATCAATATGGAAATGATATATTTTAATGGGGGGCAATGACATGAAAGGTGGGGGGGGAAGCCCATATGTATAAAATTAACTTTCAAGTAGTGATTTTTTTTTCCAATTTATATATTCATCTGGGCAGTTAGGTAGTGTAGTGGGAGCAGGGTCCAAAGTCAGGAAGATCTGAATTCAAATCCAGGCAGACATTTAGTAGCTGTGTGACCTTAAGCAAATCACTTAAACTTGCTTGCCTCAGTATTCTCATTTGTAAAATGAGTTGTAAAAGCCACTTCGTATCTTTACCAAGAAAACCGCAAATGTGGTCACCAAGAGTTGGACATTATTAGAATGAACAAGAAATCTATTATTAGAATGAAAGCTCTTTAAGGGCAGGGATAATCATTTGCTTTTTCTGGTAACTCCAATGCTTAGCACAGTACCTGCACATAATAGGCAATTAATAAATGCTTATCTATCTATCTATTATCTAATATCTTCTCCTATAAAAGATGGTGCTAGTAGATTCTCCTTGCCAGGAATTAATTCTTACAGATGGAAAAGTATCACATCATTGATTTAACTAAGTTAATCTAATGATGGGTCTGGCAGCAAAAGGCAAGAAGCATTTAGTTAAGTACTGACTAATCAATTCAATGAGAAAATGTTACAGATAACTAAGCTGTGATAAAAAAGAAAAAATAGAGTAATAACCCTCCTTGACCACTTTATGAAGATGACAGAAGGTCTTAACTTCAAACATTCCCAATATGACTTGTTTTTAGCTATTGGTTTTCAGAATTTCCTCCCTTCCTCTGCCCTGACAATAGGGCCAGCTTTTAAAGACTCCCACTGGAATATTCTATAAATATTTAAGCAGGATCTGGAGGACAGAATGAGTTGGTGGTATAAATTCTTATGTTCTTAAGATGCAAAGGGAACTTTCCTAGGACTAAGAAAATCAGTCTAACTCCCCTCTGACGCTGACAGAGTTAGCAGAGAGTTCACATGAAAAAGAAATGAAAATACATTACACTGACTTCTTCCTGTTCCGAAGCCTCGATCAACAGCAAGAGTTGGAAATGGCACAGAGCGGAGAGTAAACTGGGGATGGGGATATCCACATGTTGGAGATGGCAAGATTCCTGGATACTGGGCACTTTCTAGTGTTGGCACTGGAATGGCACTAACAACAGCTGCAAAACAAAGAATGCAAATTAAATTTATTTTAAATTCCAAATATTTTCACAAGGAACAAAAAGGATATAGACAATTTTGATAGAAGAAAAATGTACAATAATCCCTTCCTAAATTAGTGGTGGGTGGTGGGTGGGGATGGGTAGGTTAAGGGCCTGGTACCTCTGCAATTTGGAAAATCCCATTAAATTTTTTTTGGCCCTCCCTTCATATCAGAAAAGAAGTATGACTTATTTTTTCTTTTATGTGATGTTGATATTATACAATATCATACATGTATTTTATGCAGTTTTGATTTTCTAAACTTTTTTTCTATGTCTTCTGCTGGCCTTTGTGTGGTTTCTGTAAAGCTTCCATTTAATTTCTTATACCAACATATGATATATTGAAACTTCAATGAAAAAGTTGTGATGTGGAAAGAATAATTGTGTATGTGTATATGCATGTGCATACACATATACATATATATGTATAATCTATATATAAATATATATTCACAAACTTTAAAGTGCTAAATAAAGGCTAGTTATTACATCATATCATCATCATCATTATTATAACATGCAATTGTGTCCCTCTAAAACTTTTAAATGTTTTATTTTTATATCACTTCCACTTCCAAATATATCATTTCCTTCTATTTTATACAGAAAGCCATATAAGACTGAATAAAAATGAAGGAACAAAATCTCTGCAAAATATCAATTATATAGTATTTTGAGATTGGGAAACTATTTTTGATCTTCACAATGACTCTTAAAAGTAGATGCTATTAATAATCCACCTTTTTTAGATGAGGAAACTGAGGTATAAATAGGTTAAATGGCTTGTTCGGAGTTAAACAGGCTGAATTTGAATTGTGTACTTCCTAATTCCATGTTCAGTGCTCTACACACTGGAACCCTCCTGCTGCTTCAACTAAGCAGTACATCAATTGAATCTGACAGTAAGTCATACCAAGTTTTCCACCTCTCTAATGCAGGGACTAAAGAGCATTTTCTTTGGGGTTATACTTAGATAGTATTCAATAATTTTTTTAAAAAATTGGAAAGCTTAGTTTCTAAGTTAAGAAATGTCTCAATAATGAAATTATGAACTTTATGTAATAAACATTAGTGTACATAAATTAAATGATATAGCATTCTGTCTTTTTAAAATAAATTGTAATACTACAATTAATTCAATTATTTTGGTCACTTCACAGAACAAACTAGAGCAAGGTAGAGTCATTCATGTTGATTCACAGCTTTTGAAGGTTTCCAACAATATGATTTCCTCAATGCAACTAGTTTTCTCAGAAGAAAGATGATAGATCCATGATATCCTCTCAAAGATAAGCTAGAGGTGAAATAACTTGCTTGATTTGTAATTGCTTTTCTATAACTCTGTTGGGGAAAAATAGATTTCTATAGATTGGTTCCTAATCACACTGTTAAAAATAAGAAGCTTAAATTCCATTCAACCAAAAAAGTAAGTCAATTCAAATGATTTGGGATCTTTATTAAAATACTCCTTTCTTATAGTATTCCTAAGTCTTCAGAATTTCAAAGGAGGGGATTATTAATAGCTACTCACACTATAGTTTCTTCTTCTCTGTGAAAGGAAAGGAAGTGATGGTGAAGGTGATAAAGGAAAATAATGCCTTTATATAATCAGAATCAATAACCCACATAGTGTGTAAAGATAAACAGATAGTAAATATTACGGACCAAAGGTTTAGCACTCAAGGTTTAGTTAGCATAACAACTACTTCATAGTTTAGGATATTCAATTCACACTCTCTGAAGTTACCTAATTAACTTATATATCTCTTCTTTTGTACTTCAAAAACACCAATCTGATCTCTTAGCCTTACAGTTGTGTCCTAATGATCTCCCTTCCAAAATATGAATAATTTTTAATGAAAAGATTAAATGATTTAAGCCAGTATTATGAGACTATAGTTTTGATAGGGACTGCAGAGGTATAAATTTTGATTTCTGTTTCAATATTCTAGTCAACAGAGAATTCATTCAGCAAATATTTGTGGAGTACCAATTTTGGTGTCTGAACCTCTAAGAAATATGGTTGGGGGGCATACATGGGCAAAAAGATTTTTTTCTCACAGACCTTTTGATCAAGCTTCTTCACTTTTGATTCTTGCTCAAGATGCATGGGGCTATTAAGTGCCAGAGCTTCAGAAATAAATCTATCTGATGATTTTACACTAAGATAAGCTCGATGTTCAGCAACCTGCCTTGGATGGGAATATTTAGTTTTCAAGTCTTCATTTTCACTTGTTTAGTATTAAGATTTACAATCCATTTTTGAAAAAATATTATCATATTCCTGCTATTTGAAACATGGTTATTAAAAATACAATAATTCTGTGTTAAAATTCATAAAGTACAATGTATTGAAGTCTCTTTTGATTTTTCCACTTCAATTTAGGCTTGGGTGAAGGGAAAAACAAAGTATAGACATCATACTATAACCAATATTCATAATGATGATTTATGCTTATGTGGACCAGGTAGAGAAAGATAGTGTCAATCACTTCCAATAAATCTTGGTTCAGCAACCAAAGAGGAGAAGAATTCCACTCTGATACAGCTTGCTAACAATTGAATTTGTATCTGACGTTAATGTACTAAGAGATTAAAAATAGAAATTCTCCCATCTAATTATGTGGTTTCTTTAGCACCAATGGTTTTTGATATCAGAAAACCAGTAAAAGCAACTTTTTAAAATGTTATAACTAAATATAACTGATTGGGAATATAAAGTAGAGATTATTTAGGCTAGATTCCAAACAGTAAATTCTCTGTACTTGTTCCCTAAATAGTTAAGCATGATACTTTAGAAGCATCTGTCTTTTTTCTTCTATGGGGGGGTATAAAAAGAAAAGAGAAAAAAAAAGGAAAATGTTGAAGTAAGAAATTGTTTAATGTGATTTCCTAATCTTTATGTTCTCTCTACCATTTCTGCAACGATCTGCTTTGCCAGGAATTGCAAAGTAAAATTAATTTATAAACATTAATTTCATGTTTTAAAATATGAGTTTATATATTCCCAGGTCTTCATTGAAAATCATATGGCATGGAAGGGTAGCATAATCTTTTAAAAATTTAATATAATTTATCTACTTTTTAAAAATTTAAACTTTATTGATTCTCTTCATATGAAGTCACAACTGACTTGTATTCTAAGGCCCAATTTTCTTCCAGCTTTAAATCTGTGTCCTATGTAAATGTATGGATATGCATGTAAATGTATTGGTATGCATAAATGTAAGATAGTATAAGTTGAAATTAACTGAATTAGACAGTATAAGCTGAAATTAAATGAATTATGAGGAGAAAGATATAAGAAATAAAGGGTAGGTGGAAACTTGTACTTGAACCTTTAAGAGAAGAAAGGAAATGGTGAAGAACTGTAGTCTAAAATTGGCCATTCTTTCGTCACCAATGGATCTATTGATTCTGAAGTATTTAAATATTTTCCCCAAAAGTGAATAGCAGGCTTAAAGGTTGTATAAGAAAGAGAAAGCAATATTAAACTATGCAATGATTGCAAAGGATCATTGCAAATTAGCATGTTTGCAACTCAGAGACTATTGATCTAACTTACCTTTCTAGAACACAAAGCAAAGTAGTATCAAACCCTAGCTGAGATCACCTGAGAGATTATCTAATGCAAACTCCTCCTTTTGCATATGAGGAAATTGAAACTTGGGCAGGATAAATGGCCTGTCCATAATTACAAAGATCTCTATGTTTGAGCAGCATTTGAATGCAAAGTTCAACATCTTATTCACTTAAGAAATACTGGCTTTTTACAATATAAAATGATTCAGAAAAGAAGAGAAAATATGCTTTAGAGTGTAACAAAGAACTAAAAGTACCATTAATGGTACTAATAAACATAATACTATAATCACTAATAATATTAATAAACATAGCTCACACTCAGTCATTCTGATGATTATAGATACCCAAATTAGTTACAAAGGACCTATGAAGGAAGACATTTATATCTAGGGAAAGAAACACTAAATAGAAGTAAATATAGAATGATTATATGTGTTTGTGTATGTGTGCACGTGTGTGCACATGCATGCACATTTACTGTTTTGTGTCTAATGGTAGCCATCTCTATGGAAGGGGTAGAAAGAGGGAGAAAAAGAAATAAAAAAAGGAAAGTTAGATAACTATTATATTTAAAAGGAACTGCAAGTTGTACATAATAAATTTGCAGTTCCATGTGCAATTATCTTTTTTTTCTATTCTATTATGTTATGGAAATGCTTATTTTATTTTTAAAGTATGTTATAAAATTAATTCTAAATAAATAAATAAATAAATATAGCTTATTTTACTAGAAACTCAATTTTATGAAGTACATAGGGAAGTAGACAGTTCAATTATTACTATTGTTGTTGTTGACTGAACCTATGAATTCATTAATGTGGAGAACTCCCTGATGTGGGAAATTCTCTTCACCAATCAGAATTGGCATTCATCTATAACTTATTACTTTAGATATATCCTAGGAGCACTGGGTTAAGTAACTTGCCCATGGTCATATAGTTACTTGATAACTTATATGATTGCTTTCAGATCTAGATCCATGAATTTTGTAATCTTTATGTCACATAAACAGGTATGTTAAAATCAGCTCAAGCTGGCTCATAAGATCCTCTTATGAAATTTTCAGTGTTAGATTATTTTACCTCCAAAATTAGCAAATTATTCATTTCAAATCAGGATTTTATTGGTTATTTTGCTGATTGTCTAGACTAAAGAAAATGAAGGAGAAAATATTAATAATGCAGATTAAACTTAAAAGGGTAATGTACATCCTTCCTCACCTCCCAAGCCAGTGGGTAAAATATTTACCAGCATACTCCTGTCTGACAAAGATAGAATCAAACTCAGGACTTCCTGTCTCCAAGGGACAGCCAATTATCAATGACAATATTTTGCCTTTCAAGTGCCATTAGGTTATAGTTATGCGAAATAACATTTTATGAACTATAACTGGCAGAAAACTTATTTTTCCAGATGCAGCTAGAATGTTGGGTGGTCAGAAAGACCTGAGTTCAAATAAGACTTCAGATATTTAGTAGCTCTGTAGTAGAGATAAGTAATAACCTATTTGTTTCAGTTTTTCATCTGTAAAATGAAAATAATATCATATACCTCCCAGAGGTATTGTGAGGATAAAATGAGATAATATTTGTAAAACACTTTGCAAACCTTAAAATCCTTTAGTTGTCCTCATCATCCTCAGCCTCATCATTGTCTTATTATTTTTATTATTGAGCACAGAATTAAAAATTAGTCACAAAGGAATATTTTGAAAATCCTTTAAAAAATCTACATAAAGAAGAAAATGGTTTCATGATTGCTAGTGTGACCTAATTCTAAGTAGGCATATGTGGCACATATAAACCAAAGTAAATGAACATTCTCTCCATGCTGAATATCTCAGAAATTTAATAGTCTGGAAGAATAACAATAGGAAAATTTATGCCTTGTACAGACATTTTTTAAATTAAAAAATGACAGCAATTGTCATACCATAATTTATTCTATTTATATATATGCTGGTCTTAATCATATGTTACTGCAAATTCTATTTTTCACTAAGATGCTTAGCACAGAATGTTAGCACAGACAAATATATTCTGCTCTATGACAATATTAAATACATTCCTAAGAACTAAAGATAACTTCAGTTAACAGATACATTATCTGTCAATTAACATTTTACATATCTCAGTAAGAAATGCAAAGGGAGAAATAGAAAACAATATGCTCCTACTAAAATAATTATCAAAAAGTATTGCAGCAAACATTGTCTTTATAGATAGGATTAGGAATATGAAATATGGGAAAGCTTCAGTTTAGTTAAGGCTTTTTGACATACTTGGATGAATCTAAACAATCAGAAGTAGACATTTATCTATTTCAAAGAATGAAATCATAATTGTGCTAGAATGTAGATGTGCAGTTTTTTCCACACAATAACTCAAGAGCTTATTAATTTTAGTCAAATATGCAGGGCTTGTTTTATTGTATAGAGAGCATGAACCTTCTTTTAAAAAATAAACTATGATGATTACTTTAAAAATGGTTTAAATTCATAAATGTTTAAAAAATAAGAAAATTACAGAATTGAAGATGATGAAAAGAATGGAATATAAGGTCATTAGCAAAGAAATGAATTCTATTATAGCTCTCTAACATTAATGGCTATTGAACAAAAGAATTGGGCACACCATTTAAAAATGAATCCTTTGTCATTTGTGAGCACCACTCTGACCCTCCAAATTAGGTAGTAGGGAGAAGCAGATCAAACTATGATTGAAGAAAGTCAACAGAAAGATGAGAATACTTCATTCAACTGTTCTTATCTCATAAACTTACTAGGTGATTGGAGTAAATTAATTTCTCTGTACCCCATTTTCCTATTCTATAATTGAGGATGTTGGAATGAATGATCTGCAAGATTATGCCTAGTTTTAATGTCCTCAAATATATGTGGTTATGAGGCTCAAATGAGATTAAAAATGTGGGAGTTGTATGAAAAAGTTGAAAATATACAAAAAAAATACAAAGCTTGATTATATCTGTTTCTATGATTCTGCTGGTGTAGGGAACTCCCAATGAGGAAATTCCCTCTATTATTATATATTTGAAACTGCTCTGTACACAATGAATACCTGTTTAATAATTATTTTATTGTACAATGAAAGGTAATATGACAGCTACATATTAAAAAATATTTATTATGTTATTATGTTCCAAGGCAGTAGGGAAGGGCTAAGGAAAAAAGTGATAAGTTATATACAAATCCCTCTATGAAAGAGTTTTTAATCTCTAAAGAACTGAAAATCTACATGAAAGAAAATGATGAAAGATCTTAAATGTGATAGAATTGAAATGTTACAGAGTCCAGAAAAGGGAGAAATTACTTCTTGCTGAGGTGATCAAAGATTACAACTTGGAGGGAGTTTTATTTGAGAGAAAAATGCATAGGATTTTAAAAGGGAAAGAGCAGATAAGTGTTCTAGAAAGATAAGATAGTGTGAACAAAAGTGCAGATATAGCAAAGGCAAACTTGAGGGATTGTAAATAGTTCAGTTTGGTTGGAGCATAGGCTATTTGGTACTGAGGGTATTATGAAAAATGATTCTGAAAAATGATAAACTAGTTCCAAATTATGGGAAGCCTTCAATGTCATATTTAGTTATGTAGTGGAGAGTCATGAAAGGTCATTAAGGAGGGACAGGAGGATTGCACAAAGTTGTTCTTTAATGAGATTAATCTGGTATGCAACATGGTTTAGAGTGAGGAGAGGCTAGAAATCGAAGTAGGTGACCCTAGTGAGTAGGGAGACTGTGGGGTCATTGGCACTCTTGAAATGCCAAAATTTTTCTACCAGTGAACACTGGTTTCCTCCTACTGGGCCCCATGATACTGGGAGCTCCTTGAAGGCAGAGGCTATTTCCAGCATTCCTTTATTTCCAATAATTAGTCTGGCTTATAGTAAGCATATAGAAAATATTTGATTACTTCTGCTAATTTACTGATGTCTCCAGATTTCAGGTCTTCAGCAGGGAAAAGATCACAGTGTTTTCTTACCTCTTCCTCTCCCTTACTATATGATAACAGCCCATCCCCTTTCTGGGCAATTAAAGATAATTTGAATATACATATTATATAATGAAGTTATAATAAATATTTACATATAATATAAATATACAATAATATATATTAAAATAAATAATATACTACTATGGGGAATGGGAAGGGAAGTAGATCCCAAAGGTTAACATGGATGGAAATTTTATTCACTCAAAGTTTCAAAGTATCTTATATTTAAATCCTGTTCTTTTATCAATTCACATCCATTGGCCATCTTCTTTAGTTTCTTCCTATCATTGAAATGCTCTTAATTTCAGTTTTAATAATCAGTTTCACTATCATGTAATTGACTAGCCAAAGATGCTCTTGGTAGCCTTTGAGAAGCTTTCCCCCTCATCCTTCCTGGAGAATAAAAATTCTTAAACTCAGAAAACTGAGCTTAGTTATCTCAGGTTATTGAGAAACATGATTATTTTCTTATTAAATTTTCCTATTATAATAATTTTCTTATTAATAAACAATTTGATATGTCCAAGTCTTTTAAATGTTTAACTTTTAATATGAATTGTATTTATTTTTCTTATTTACTTCTTTTTTTCTTTTTTTTCCTTTAATCATAATTTCATTATGCCAAAGCAGATCAAATTGTTCTGTAATTTATAGTCTGAGAAAATTGCCTGGGGCCACTCAGAGGGGAGCAGACTAGCTTCAGGGCACACTAAGCAGTATTTGCCAGAGGCAGCACTTGAACCTTATAACTCTATATTATATATATTATAACTCTAGTTCCCAAAGCTCTATATGTCTAACTGCTTCTTGGCTCCCAGTTTCTATTCACCACTCTGCTGCTTAGTGAAGACAGCTGTCAATGTTCCTTATAATCTCTTTGAAGGGAGTAAGAGGAGGGTAGAGATAGAAGAAAAATCTAGTGATGGAAATCAATGTTACTTGGTATAAGAAAGGTATGGGGCTGATGACTGATGATGATTCTTCACTTACTGGGGTTGTTTGGCTGGGAATCCATTGGAATCATCAGTTTGGCCCGAGTGGCTCTCCGGGCAGCAAGTGATCGCTCTAGTGTAGACATAGTGCTTCCAGCTTCTTCAGCATCAGGACCTGAAAAGAATTAATACATCTGTTTGAACACTCTCACTAGGAGCTACAGCTCTAGTTGATCATTATATCCCCGATGGAGATCTCTGTGATCTCTGCCTTAGCCAATAAGAAGGAGAGTATTAGCTGAAGCTTGGAGATCTAAAGCAACTTGCCCAATGGTTCCACAGTGAGAATTCTCTCCATTGATGATATTATAGGTTTAGATAAAAAACGAACTCAAATATTTGAAGATATTTATCAAACTCTGTCTCTTCCTATTTCCTTCCATTCTTCGAGTATTTGAAGATCTGTCATAAATAAGATGTTTAGAACTCCTTTGGCTTTAGAACCAGAAGCAATGTGGAGAAAATTGTAAAAAGGCAAATGGTGATTTGTAGGGAAAAAAACTTAAAATCAGAACTATGGGAAGGGTTGTCTAAGAGGTGAGGGGTTCCCCCACATTAGATCTCTTAAAGCAGAAGCTGAAAGATGATTTGTCAAGCATTCATTTATCTCAAGCAATCCCTTAGTGAGAATGTCTTTCAGCCATGAGAAGTAGATGACTGATCATGTTCCTTAGCACTCTAAATTGTGATTCTGTGAAAATAAACATGGCAGCATGAACTTGGAGAGATTAAGTCACTTTAATGATTTTTTTAGGTCAAAGAGATAGTAAAGGGTAAAGTTATAACCTGAAATCTAACTCTAATATATTTTCCACTATATCATGTTTCACTCATATATTTTTTCAGACTTAATTGCCTGCTATTAATACATCATTTAAAACAGCTAAAATAGATGTTTGCATTGCCTGTTTACATGTGAAAAACTTAGCCTGTGTTTGTGTTAAATCAAAACATCTGGCCAAGTCAATTAGTTTAATTAAATGTTGAATCAATAGATATAAATTAATTTCAAAAATGCTTATATTTTTTAATGTAATTAATGGCTTGACAATTCAACTCCCCCCCTTTTGTTCTTGTGGAGGAGTCAAAAATACCATCAATAGATATATGTTTTTCTCAGCAATGTCAAGAAGCAAAGTTCACTGATTTTTTTTCCCCAATGAATTAACAATTAGCTATTTCTTTTCATGCATAAATACAGTCTGAGTCTTTCAAATGTTTAAATTTTAATATGAATTTCTAATTTACTAGTGACAGTATGACTCAATTAATGTTTATTCAGGCAATATGAAAGGACTAGAATTTTTCAGTAAAATTGTCAATTGTTGACTCAAAAATCATACTATCTTTCTATCTGAAATAGCAAATACAAATTTGTAGATAAAAATATATTTAAGATATAAATTTGATTCATTTTGTTTCCTTACCCTTTCCCAAGTTCTTCCAGAATTAGAAATGTCCATTAAGTTGCTATCAATTGTCCACATAATCTGTAAGACCATTGATTGGTGGGTGGAATGAACTTCTTATTCTCCATTCCTTATTGGCTCTCTCTTCTCTTTCTCCACATTCTCCTGTGGCAAGCTCATTCACTATCATGACTTCAACTCCTTCCATATAAATGACCATCAAATCTCTATCTCTAGACTTCAAAGTTACACTAATGATTTATTATTATATGCTTTATGAGTTATCATTTATGATTTTACCTTCTATCTTACTTGCTCCTCATTTTTATTATCTTTATCAAGCTTCAATGCATTCTCCTGATTCTAAAATTTGGGGATTCAAAAATGTTTGTATTCACAGTATCTCATCTTATTATTTCATATACTTTAATTTTCTTTCTGCACTGATTAAAAGTCCTTTCAATATTAAAGCCTAATCATTCTGTAAGTTTGTCCTTTTAACAAAACAAAAAAGATCACACCCTGATCATTTTCATAGTCATTCTTTTTATGTCTTTCTGGAATCATTTGTACAGAAGCATGACAATTCAGATTTAAAACAGCAATTTAAAATACAATAATATTTATTATTTTTTCCAGACAAGATTCTTTTGCTACCCATATTTTGTTTATTTTTTATTTGGCAATGTTTTTCCAGGGGTCATCTGCACTTGATGAAATCTAAGTACATCCAAAGCCTGAAGAGATAAGTTCTTTCTTCGTATTTTTTTCTTGGTAATAATGCTATTCAAGTGCCTCTTATAACAAATCAGCTGCTTGATTTCAATCACCAATGTTCCATTCAACTTTGCTATTTTAAGTAATCTTCAGCCAAATCTATATAAGGTCAAAATGGGAACATTTTAAAGTCTTGATGAATTCAAATTTTTCTACCTGATAAGTGTAAAAAGGCTAAACCAAATAGTAAGTTTCAATTTAACCCAATCTGATCACTTAAAAACACTGAAATTTTTCAGATGAACACAGTCTGAGTAGAAGAATGATAGAAGGGAAAAAACTCAGAGCTTGGAAATGAAAATTGTGGCTTTGCTACGTCCTTATTGTGTGACCTTCAATGAGTTTATTAACCACTTTTCCTCTTATTCAGCTTTTTCTCTCTGTCTTCAATCTTTGTTAATCTTTTGCTCTCCTTAAAAATGAATTTAATTTTGGAAATTTCACATTTTGACAAATATTGAAGATAAATTTTCAATTCTTTTTGAAGATGAAGAAAATGGAGGTTTCCTCTACCAATATATAATGTATGTTTGTGTTTTAATGATTAATCCCTTTTATTCACTATAGTCATTTTCTGAAATATCATTCCTTTTCCATACCCATCCTACCACCAATTTTTCCTAAAACAAAGAAAAACAGTTAAATGGAATTAACACTTAAATACAAGTGTTACTCACTTTCTCTCATCTCAATAAATGGAGAAAGGATGATATGTTTCATTATTCCTTTCTAAGAATCAAAATTGATCACTGGAGACCTGACTTTGTTCTATTATTGTTTTCATATATATTACTGTAATCACTTTATGTAGTCTTTCGTAGGTTACACTTATTTCACATATATCACTTTGGACAAGTCTTATAATATTTATCTGGATTCCTCATATTTCTTATTTCTAAGAATACTAAATATTCCATTTATATTGCAAAATTAATTTCCTCATTCCCAAAGTGATGAACAACCATTACATCTTTTAATTCTTTGCTAGGGTAAATATTTTGCTTTATTTTGGATTTTCCTCCTCTAACTTGCATTCTTTGTATTGTGAGCTAGAACTAAGATCAAAGGATAAATATAACATGGCTGCTTTTCTCATATAACTACAAGCTATTTAACAGAATGATTGAACCAATTCACAATTCAATCAACAGTTTATTAGTGTGACTATTTTCCCTGGAGTCCCTTCAACACTGACTTTTCTGATTTGGGGTATCACCTTTGGCTACTTATTAAAAATGCCTCTTGGTTTTATATATTTGTATTAATTCCCTATATATCTTGCACATTAGATATTCACCTAACATATTTGGGACAATTTTTTTTATTCAAATGGCAGTTTTTCCTCTTAAGTGTATTTATTTTCTTTTTCAATATACTTTTTTTCCTTTTTTCCTTTTTTCTGCCTTTCTTTCTATTAAAGCTTTGTATTTTCAAAACATACACATGGATAGTTTTTCACCATTGACCCTTACAAAACCTTGTGCTCCAAATTTCCCTCTCTTTCTCCTTACCCTTTGACCAAGATGGCAAGTAATCCAACATATGTTATACATGTTAAATATCTATTAAATCCAATATATGTAAACATACAATATACTTGGTTGTAAAATAAGACAATAATTCTTGCTCAACCTATCTCTCAGAGTCATTGGGAGGGATATCACGGATTGTAGATATGAAAGTTCCTTTAAAATAAATTCACATTTTTGAGATCATACAATCTGAGTTTCAGAGGAGGTAAGTGACTTGGGGAGGCTATATAGTCTTGTGATCCTATGATCTGGGTTCAAAATCTGGCTTTCAAATTTACTACTTGTGTGAAATTTTGCATCACTTAACTTCCCTAATCTCAGTTTCTTCATCCGCAAAATGAAGGGGTTGGACTTAATTGCTAAGGTTCTTTTTAGCTCTGTATTTTTGCTCCTATAACACTATGGCGTGTCTCACATCAGACAGTTTGGAAGTGAAGAATAAGTATCTGTTTCTGGGTCAAATGTTCTTTAAACCGATGGGAGATGGCTACTAAAAGGGAAGGAAGTAGGTTATGACAATGGGAGACAGGTTGAGTGGTAGTATCACTAAAAGAAACAGAAATCAGAGGAGGGGATGCTTTTAGGGCACAAGGTCAGCACGATTAGGCATATGTTGAATTTGAGACGCCAATGAACTTCCAAAGGTACATAAATTATAGGAGATCCTGGAGCTCAAAAGATGGTTAAGTTGCATATATCATCTGGGGAACCCTGGGAGTGAATGAGATGATCACAGGAAAGACCATGGAGTATTTGTTTATAATGGTTTTCACTGCAATAGCATTTTCTGCATTCTTTTAAGCACGAGGGCACTAGGTGTGCTTATTATAATTAAAACATTCAAGTTATTTAAAATATTTGACATTCATAATGCAATAGCATCCGCTTATCCCTTTTCTTACTCTGAGTCAAACATGCGCTTTGCCCGATCCATGGTAGGGTCAGGTGATCTTTGGACTCAGGACACATTATGTTTTTGCCTTGTTCATCAAACATTAGTAACTATGGCAGGCAAAGCACCATCAGAACAAACACCTGTATCTAATTAGGAGGGTTAGAGCATGTCTATTTGCATTGTCACACACACACACATGCATAAACCCTACTGCTTTCTTCTTCAATGCTATTCATGAGACACAGTCTATATATAAAATCATTCAGCAAGCATGTTGATAATGAGATTGCATGGGGGGGATCATCTCCAGAGTAATCAGGACTGAAATTGCATAGTACTCAGCATTTTCAGACCTCCAATTTCCCTTGCATGCTTTGAAATGAATGTACAAAAGTTCTGTAGCCAAATCTCAATTATCCCCATAAAAGGGGACAAAAATAGCATAGACAATTCATTTTTCACAGAGAATCCCCAAACTCATTTGAGTCCGCAGTTACACTGCCAAAAATATTTTTATAGAAGGTACTAAGAGTTATGATTTCTTGATATCTATGTACCATACCCAAAACACTTGGGTAGAGGTTTGAAAATATAATAAACCTGGAAAAATACCAGCAATAGGAAAGAGAAGGGTGAAATATGAACAACCTAACAATTAGGTTGAACAACAATATACTTTTGAGACATGGAGAAATGAATATGAGATATTTCCAAGGATTGTTATTTAATATATAGTGAAAATCACAGAGGATGAGAACTATCCAGTCAGTGGTATGCTCACTTACCTGAATGGGATGTGCTCTTGCTTCCCAGCTGTGTTTCTGATTGGCTGTGGCTGACAGGTGTGATGTCCTGGCAGCCCTGAATGGGGGAGTCCCTTCCTGCCGGATCTGAGCCAGATGGTTTTTCAATATTCTTCATCTCCATTTCTTCATGATGAATCCACAGATCAGGAGGCCGTAGGTCTTTCTGACTTCCCTTCCTTTTGCCAACACTATGGGTGGCTCGTTTCCTAGGAAAGGAGTTGTAAAGAAAAGATGAAACCCATCTGTAATTGTTCTGCTTCCAGAACAATTAATTCAAATCTTTCCCATTAGCTGCCATCTAAGAGACAAAAGGGCTCCCTGGGGTGGCTTATGAGATCCAGGAATCAGTGAAACTTGGATTTGGCCATATTTTTTCTCACCCATTATAGACAAACCATATTATATATGATGCTATATTAAATCTCCAGAGGCTCATCTTTTATGCAAAGGATTTCTTCTTCAATATCACCTTCAGGCTCACCCAAGAAGTGACAATAGGTTAGAAAGTCACATGCCAATCTGAGGAGTCACAGTACAAAACAGCCCCTGGCAAGTTCTCCTTAGGAGACAAATGGGATAGCTGCTTTGAAAGAATGATGGAAAGAAAAGGACAGGATTTGTGCCAGAGGCTGGAACTCAAGCAAGAAAGGATCTGAAGGTGCCAGTGCCCCAAAGGTATGTTCTATTTGGAAGCTTGCACTCAGAAGGAAAAACAAAACAAAACAAACCAAGCCAAACAAAAAGAACCTAGTATAGGGTTATATGGAGAAAGTTTATAAAGGAAATTGTCTATTTTCATTACTTTGGAGTATGATTACTTACATTTTTTTTTAAATCTTAAATTTAAACTATATCCTTTAAAAATAAAGAGTATAAATTCTTATGTATAAAATAAAAGTAAAAAAGCAAAATTTGGAGAAAGGTATGATTGTCCTTGTTATTTACATCGAAAAGCTAAGGATGTCCCCTATATCAAAATATTCTTAACAGTCTATTTTACATGCATCAGTAATAAATCTATTTGAACAAAATCTTCTTGTGCCTAAACATATTTTCAATTTTCATTTCCTCTTATGTACAGAGAATTCCTAACGTTCACCATGTAATATATAAATAATCATGAACTGCAATTTTTTTTAAAAAAAAGAATGTCAAAAATTATTTTATATGTAATTGGGAAAAATATTATTAAAAAACTATATTTGTCCTAAAATACCTTTCAAGTTTAAAAAAAGTGTCTACTCATTTGAATATTTCAGAATCTGACAAACTACCCCATACCATCCCTTTCTCTACTCATAATGTTTGTAAAACATTATTCTATCTCTACTTAATATGGGCTTTATGACCCCTCTCCCATTCCCCCCAAGCTAGAATCATATGACTTTGTATATATCAGGAAAGCTGAAGGATGCCCTGAATAAAGGGTTAGACTTGGAGTCAGAAAAGTCCTGAGTTCAAATCCTAGTTGTATGACCAACTAATACAAGTCACAAACTTTTATAAGGCTCTGTAAAATGATTCTGGGGCATCTCAATGGCATAGTGGATACTGGAGTCAAGAAGACACATCTTCCTGAATTCAATCTGGCTTAAGACACTTACTATCTGTGTTATCCTGGGCATGTCAATTAACCCTGTTTGCCTCAGTTTCCTTATCTGTAAAATAAGCCAGAGAAGGAAATGGAAAACTGCTCTAATATCTCTGCCAAGAAAATTCTAAATGGATCACAAAGAGTCAGGCACAATTGAAAAACAAATGAACAACTACAAAATTGATTCTGTAATAACACCTGTTATTCTTACCTCATAGGACTTTTATGAAAACCTAGTGAGATATTGTATATTAACCTCAAAATTTGCTAACCTCAAAATATATATAATATCAATATGTAAACTGATATATGATATACAAATATCAATATGTAAGTATATAAATCAATATGAAGTAATTATTATTGTAGATCACAAGTAGATTACTCTCTATTCTTTAGTCATTTATATTGTCTATTTCTGAGCATAGTGCTTTACATATGGTATATGTTGAATAAAAATTTGTCCAAGTGATTTGTTGGGACCTATCTAGCATAAAGATGCTAGATAGGCAGGCATGGGAACAGCAGCAGAATTAGAATGTTGGATTTGGAGTCAGGAAAACCTGAATTCTGATTTCTTCTTAGATGCCACATGATACTGAGCAAGTTCACTTAAACTTTTGTTTGTCTCAGATCTCTCAATTGAAAAATGAGAATAATTATTGGGGATAATTATGGCACCTAGTTCATAGGATTGTTGTGAGGTTCAAATTGAATAGCATTTGATAACAGCCTGACAAATGGCACAAAATATATAAACACTTACTGTATTTCCTTCATTTCTCTTTGCCATTTCTTTGTGCTTCACTCACTTTTGTGAAATTTAACTAGTACTGGGTAGGTTTATAGATATGGATACACTCTAGTTTTATATGATGGAAGGAGGCTATTTTCTGTTTTGTTTTCAATACCTTTGTTGATGATTATTTGTTGCTTTTGATTTCTTGGCTGCAGGACATCATTTGCTAATATCATTTGGAATTTCCATAATGACTACTGGATGATTTTCTTCAAGCTAGCCACTTTTCCCCCTCATACATCCAAATATTTATATCATCTATTTTGTGGCATCCAATAACCCAATATAAAGGCTATTTCAATCAATTGGGAAGTGACTGAACTGATTATGATATATAAATGAAATGGGATGCTCAGAGTTTAGCAGTCACTAATACATGATAGATGCTTAAAAATGCTTGTTGACTGACTGCTGTGCCCTAAGAAATAAAGAGATGGTTTTAGAGAATTCTGGAAAGGCTTTTATGAAATGATGCAAAATGAACAAAAGCAAGAGAACAATCTAAAATAACACTGTAAAGATGAAGAGTATTCAAAGGCTCAAGAATTCTAATTGATTCAATAATAACCAATCATAATTCCAAAGGACCAATGATGAAACATGCTACCAAATCTGACAGTGAAGTGATAATCTCAGGTCAAGGTTCAAAAAAATTTTCAAAATGACAAATGTTGGACTTTGTTAATAGAGAACAGATATAAGTTTTACAAAAGTTTTGTGTTTCTTTTCTTCCTTTTTTTAATTGGGAAGGAGAGGTATTAGGGAGAAAAAACAGTGTGTTGATTAAGAAACTTTTTTTAAATTTAATTATATTGTATTTTTAAAAACATAATATTATTTCCTTTTGAAGATCCTCTGTGACACCTTCTGGGTTCCTTCCAAATGTTAAGTGTTCAAACCTTTCTCAATTATCTTTGTGATATTTCTATTTCTGTACCTGTTGCATCCCTATTTAATTTGACCTTATGGCCCAGTAGAAAATTATGGCCTGGCATACTACTTACATAGATTAGGTCATTAATTGTGTATTGAATTATAGTGACAGATCTTTATCAGAAGCAATAATCAGTATTTTATACAATTTCCTCAAAAATAATTAGAATTTCTATTTGTTTTCAGAAATAGATTTTGTGTGATTTCAATGTCATAATCTCATTAATTTGAATAATTTGGTGGATATCTATATAAATTAGCAAAGTGTTAGAGTCATAGAATACTTCTAAAGAAACATTTTTTTTTTTACTTTCAAGAGTATTTTGTTGTCATTTTTCAATTGTGTTCCACTCTTTATGATCTCATTTGGGGTTTCTTCACAAAGATATTGGAGTGATTTACTATTTCTTTGATCAGGCTCATTTTATAGATGAGGAAACTGAGGCAGGCTGGGTTAAGTGACTTGCTCAGGGTCACAAAGTTAATATGTGTATGAGGCTGTATTTGAATGAACAAAAATGTGTCTTTCTGACTCCAGGTCAGGCACTCTCTACATTGATCCACCTAGTACCTTTTCAAATGCATACAGCATAGAAAATACAAATTAGCTAATTTTTCTCAGCCAAGTTACTTTAGAATCAGTCCAGTCTTATAATGATAGATTGTTTAAGTTTAGGGGATGCTAGAGATCATCTAATCTAACCAACATTATATTTCTTTTATATGAAAAAACTGACGCCAGGGGAAGTTAAAAACTTAGCCAAAGATACAGAACTATTTTTTTCCCTTGCTCATTGCATAACTTTGGCAAATCACTTCAGCTTTGTAAGTTCCCAGCTGCCCCGTCTCTAAAATGAGAGTGTCAGACTACAGTGATGTATGTCTAAAGTCTTTTCCAGTTCTGACATCCTGATGCTCCAATTCCAAGTGTAGAACACATCACAAAGCTCATAGCCTAAATATGCAGACTAGTAAGAGTAGTTGGAAATGTTTCCATCTCCACTTCCCCCATATACCTGAAGAGCCCTGAACAAAGTAAAATTTCGAAAACACCAGCATTTTTAAACAAATAGATCGTGCAACCCTCCAAGGGGTTTGTGATGATCAAATGAGATAATGGGGAAAAGATCTTTGAAGGAGCCAAAGGAAATGTTTTCTAATTGTTCCCATTCATTTACAGAGCTCTTGCTTCTGGGGCTTCTATAAGGACCACAGACCTGCTGTCTGTTTCAGAACTGCATCTTGTTTTCACCTGAATTATTCAGATTGTTCTAAAAGGTTTCATTGAGTGGACTAAAATTTTCAATCAAGTCACAACAAAACAACCACTCTCCAACACCTTCTAAAAACATTATTTTGTTAATGCTAAATCCAAGAAAAGAGGCTTAAGTCAGGAATGTGCAGCTAAAGAGCAGACCAGACACAGGAGAGATTTGATGGTAAAAGGCCTGAAAGCCAGTATTTGTGCATAGGGGAAGGGGATTCTGGGGGTGCAGATACTGGGTGTATATTTAGGGGAATGCAAGCATTTCCTTTTTTTAATAGTTTTCGTTAGCTGGAGTTTACTTGGATAGAGTGTTGCTCTCAAGTCAGGAAGATCTGAGATAAAACTAGGCCTCAGACACTTACTGTATGACCCTGAACAAGTCATTCTGTTGAGGTGTGAGAAATGAGAGTGAGTGATCCCTATTGGCCACAGGTTCTTTGTGAAAGAATTCACAGTCTGAATAGGCAAGGTTTGTGGCCAAAAAATGGGCTTATTACACTGAGAAGAAACAACTTCTCAGTGGGCAAAATCCTGAAAGGGGTTGGAGAAGAATCTATTATTCTTCAACTAAAGTTAAAAAAATTATATAAAATTTATATTATTTTAGTATAGTATGGGATTACAGGCTTTTGATTATATTGGGGTTTTGTGGCCCGAAGCTAGGGATCAATCTCCAAATGAATTTGAGGGACTGATTTTCAATTCAACAAAAGGTGGTGATTATGCCCCAGTTCAAGATCTCCAATGGAATTGTAGGTGGAGACTACCATCTGGGAGTTTCCGTATGAACAGGAGGGTGAGGCCCATTCCAAAGGAGGGGTTGAGATTTTAGGGTTTCTCTAACCCCAGTCCATCCCCCCCCCAAAGAAAAAGATCAAGGGGACATAGTTTATATCATTTTAACTCCATTTGCCTTAATTTTCTCACCTAGAAAATGAGTTGCAAAAGAAAATGAATAAACTATTCCTATATTTTTGCCAAGAAAACCCCAAATGAGGTCAGTGGAGAACTGGACATGACTGAGGTGACAATGACAACCACCAATTTTTGTTTTTGCTTTGTCTAAGACCATTATTGCTACCTACCACACCTTTTTTTTTTAACTTCAATTGAAGGATAATAGATTCTTCTCCAATCCCTTATCTTTATTCTCAGTTTCTCTTTCACATTCAAATTTTCTTGCAAATAACATATTGTTGGATTCTAATTTTTAATCCATCCTTATATCCACATCTCTTTTATGGGTTATTAACTGTGCTTTTCCCTCCACGCATTTTTTCCATTTCTTCTTCTTTCTTTCTACCTGTTTCCCTCTTAGTCTCTCTCTCTCTGTCTGTGTTTGTCTCTCATCTTTGTTTCTCCTCAAAAGTCTTTTTTTTACTAACTCCCTTAATTCACCTTCTCTTCTATCAACCCCTATCTTCCTTTTCTTATATGTTTTCCTTCCGATTTCCCCATAGGGTAAGATAGATCTTGATACCCAACTGAGTGTATATATTACTCTCTCTGAGAAAACAACAATGATAATAAGGTTCAAGCACTGTCTGGTCTGTCATCCTACCTTCTTATCCTCCATCATAAAAGCTCTTCATTTTGTGACTTTTATGTGAGGTAATTCCTCCTTCTTCCTCTCCCTTTCCTCTTCTCTTGACACATCTCTCTCATGACTTAATTTAAATTTTCTATCATTCTATCATAGTCAACTCACCACTATAACCTCTGTGTACTTCGTGTAACTACCCTAAAATACATAAAGTTCTTAGAAGTTATAATTTTCATTTTCCCATATAGGAAAGCAGATTAGCTTTATTAATTCCCTTATGATTTATTTTTCATATTTATCTTTTTATGTTTCCCATGAGTTTTATATTTGAAAAACAGATTTTCTATTTGGCAGGAATTCTTGAAAGTCCTCTATTTCAACAAATATCTACTGTTCTTCCAAGAAGGATATAGTCAGCTTTGCTGTTTGTAATCCTAGTACCTTTGCCTTCTAGAATATCATATTCCAAGCCCTCTACTTCTTTAATGTAAAAGCTACTAAATTTTACATGATCCTATGATCCTGCCTGTGGCTCAATGATATTGGAACAGTTTGTTTCTGACTGCTTGCAATATTTTCTACTTGATCTGGCAGCTCTGGAATTTGGCTGTAATATCTCTTAGAGTTTTCATTTTGAAAGCTCTTCCAGGAGGTGAACAGTAGACTCTTTTGATTTCTATTTTACTCTGGTCTAGGATATAAGGATGATTTTCTTCAATAATTTCTTCAGATATGATGTCTACATTCCTTTTTTTTGATCATGACATTCAAGTAGTGCAATCATTCTTAAATTATGTTTCATGAATCTATTTTCCGGTCAATTCTTTTCATTTTTTTCATTCTTTTGATTTTGATTTATTTCTTCTTTGTATCTCATGGAGTCATTGGCTTCCACTTGAACAATTCTAACTTTTAAGGAATTATTTTCTCTAGTTATCTTTTGTATCTTTCTCTCCATTTGGCAAATTCTGCTTTTTTAGGCATTTTCTTCACTGTGTTTTTGTACTTTTGCCAATTGATCAATTCTTTTTTTAAAGGTATACTTTTCTTCAGTAATTTTCTTGTGTCTCTTTTACAAGCAGTTGCTTATTCATAGTTTTCTTGTGCTATTTTCATTTCTTTTCCCATTTTTCCTCTGTTTTCTCTTATTTGATTTTAAAATCCTTTTTTGAGTACTTCCAGGAATTCTTGTTGGGCTTCTGACCAAGTAACATTTTTTATTGGGGGCTCTGGAATTAATTTGACATCATTATCTTCTTCTGAGTTTGAGTCTTAATTTCCCCCTTTACCATTGTAACTTGTTATGGTCAAGTTTTTTTTTTGTTTGTTTTTTGTTTGTTTGTTTGCTTCTTTTTTAAGCTTGTTTCTTGACTTTTTACTTTATGTAAAGGTTAAGCTCTGTTTCTCAGGTGGAGTGAGTACTGTCCCAAGCTTCAGCCCTTTTATGCTGTTGTTTTCAGAGATGGCCCCTGCCTGTCGGTTTTTGGTGCTTACAAGGTGGAATGATCTAAGGAGAGTATGATCACGGCTCTCCTGATCTCTGATGTGGTTTTTATTCAGGGAGGCACCTTGCTCTCTTATAACCACCAGTGCTCATTCTCTTATTGGTCCTGGAACTGTGATCACATCCTCTGCTCTCCAGAAGTCAAAATTACTCATGTTCCTCTCTATCTATGGAATTGAGACCAGGATCCCTGTTCCCCTTTGAGCAATAATAAACACTCCTATCTTCTCTGGAATATTGATTAAGGCCCTGATCCCATAAGGTCACAAGTACTACTTTTGGCCCTGGAAGTGAGACCTGGAACTGTGTATTGGCAGTACAGCAGGGCCCTGAAACCAGGGCCAGAAAATGATCCTCTGCCATCTCCTTCTTACTAGTTGTATAAACCCCTCATCTTCTATAGGCTGAGAAGTATTAAACTATTGTGGCTAACAATATTGCAATTGCTGCTATGCAACATTCTATGCTGCATTTTGGTCCAGTCATCATTCTTGTAACTTTTCCTACCAATCTATTAATTTGTCTTGGAATGAAAAATGTTTTACCTTGGCATTTTGCGGTTCTGTTCTTTCAGAATTCACTTTGAGGTATTATTTTAGAATTGTTTGGAGGGGAATTTGGGAGAGCTTAGCTGAGTGCATCTCTGCCATCTTGGCTCCACTTCTCCAAATAATTTTTTAAAACAAAAATGCCATTAAACACATTTTTAACAACACAGTAAAACAACATCTGTAGGATACTGCCAAAATTGTATTTAAAGAGCATTTTACATTTGCTTCATTAAAAGAATGAAAGAGCAAATCAGTGGATTGAATGTAGAATTAAAACAAAACAGAAAAACTATCAATTAAAAATCCTCAATTAAACACCAAAATATAAATCCTTACAAAGCAGAGAGTAATAAAATTGTACAAAAAATATCAAACTAGTAAAAAAAAAACCTAGGGGCTGGCTTTATGAAAAAAATAGATAAACCATTAGTTAATTTGATGTTAAAAAGAAAAAAAGCACATTATTAGCATCAACAGTGGAAAGGTTGAATGTGCAACCAATGAAAATGAAGTTAAAGCAATTATTAGGAACTATTCTGTCTAGTTATAGGTTAATAAAACTGACAGTTTAAATAAAATGTATGAATATTTACAAAAATTCAAATTGTTCAGATTAAAAGAAGTAGAAATTGATGCTTAATCCTTTCCAAGAAAAAGAAATTGAATATGTCATAAAGAGTACCAACTATATTTTTGGCATAAGAACACTTGCTCTATCTGCTTCTCCATGAACTCTGATGATAAGATTTTCCAAATTAGTCTGAAATAGAGAAATCTAGAAGGGAGAACTCCGTTATCCATGTGAATTAATGGAATTTGTCTTCTATTTGCTTATTAAGAGGGAAATGAAAAGATTTTTGAAACCATGCTAAAGCTTCCAAAGTCAGGAATTATCATTGTCATTATTATTATTTTTACTAGTCTCTTTTGCCACTGCTTTACCATAGTGTCTTGATGACAGGTCATAAATATATTTGTTGAATTGAAGTCTTCTGAGAAAAGAAGGCAGGAATCCCAGATAGAACATTTAGGTATTTATTTTTTTTAAAAAAGAGAGGCTGTCAGTAAGACTTTGTGCCCTTCCATATTCATAGGCGTCTTTCCTACTTGCAACCCAGAGACTGTCATAATATCTGCCATATCTCTCTTATAAGGCTATTATAGGGCTCTAATGGGGCACAGTAATTAAAAAGTTCTTTGCAAACCTTTCAAACCCTGTGTCAGCTTCCTTTCTGTTTCTTTTTCCTTCAGAGTTCGTTCCTCTACCCGAATACATACTGTGTTTCCATAGGTAGACTTGTGCTTTTTTCCCTTAGGAGCTTTAATATCACAGTAAAATTGATACATATTCATAATTTTCTTGGGGACTAAGAATTATAGTGTCTCAGCTGGGTAAATGGTGTAATAGCCCAACAACAACTCTCTTCAAATCACTGTAAGTTTATATTATTGCTTTTCTTAAAACAACCCTTTGAGCCAGGTTATATAAGGATTACTATACACATTTTGCAGTTTAAGAAACTGAGGGTTAGAGGGGGCAAATGCTCATTTAAAAACAGATTGCTAGTTTTGAGATCAAATCTATTACTTCTAACAATAGGGTCAATGTTTTCTGCACTCCCCCATACTGCCTCATTAATTCAAAGCAACATGCTGCTGTTTGGGACAGGTGATTATAATTTTTGTTGTTCTTGGGAAATCTATTTGCATTTTGGCAAAGTCCCTAGTCTAAAATCCTGAAGTTTTTACATTATTTTTTTTGAGAGCTAGTACTATTGCCTTATACTAAAATATCTCAAGAAATATTGAAGAAATATCTATTTGATACTTTTTATTCTAATATATTCATTAACATTTGTCCATTTGTCCAAATACATGGTGCTGTAACAGACATAACATTTTACAACGTTCACATAGGTTAACATCTCTATTGTGGCCTGGAAAAAAGACTTTTCCCAATCTAAAATAATAAAGGTAAGAAAAAAAGAAAAACCTAATTTCTAAGAGGGAAAACCTAGTCCCTTAGAGTAATTATAGAACATATACAGTTCTCTGGAAAGGAAAGAAGGGACTTGGAGTGAACTTGAATTCATCTTTTCGTCCTTCAAATCAACCTGTTATGAGTGAAAACTTTCCTTTGATTCCCTGAGTGCATTAAGCCATCCAACTATGGTGTGGACAAAATTTTTAGATATCCCATTATATGAAGGGCACATTAAAATTTCTCCAAGTGTCCTTGTTTCATAAATGATACTTTTGGAGGTACAGGAAAATCTCTTCTGGGTTTCTATAACAAAGGGTGGCCAGAATTTCCACTAATGTATCTATGCCATTTTAAGAGAAATCCAAATGGAGTTTCTAATTCACCCCACATTAGGAAAAGCAAGTTAACTTAAAAATATAATTGGAAACAACTTTGAAGTGGTATGAAATTACCCCAAATGACTAAGTTTTTGTGGTTGATTACTCTTGGTTTCTAGGCCTGTTTCCATTGAATCTGTTGTCAATAAAGAATCAAATATTCTCTCTGGACTATTGTTGCAAATAATGCATACATTCTAAGACCGATTAAAAGGAAAAGATGGATTTTATGAACTATCACTATATCCTATGCAAATTTAGATACTTGTATGTCAGAGATCCACAACCCATACATCTCTTAGTCTCAGTACCCATAATAGGTACAATCATAAGATAGATATTTGAAAAGAAACATTCAAAGAAACATTATGACAAAGAAACTGATATGATTTTTAAGGAAACATACCTGAAGATTCCTTATTTTATAATTTCAGGCTAAAACAAAGGGGGAAAAATCCTGAATTCTAGGGTAACCAATAACAAAACTCCTGGACAGAAAATCTTTCTAGTGAGTTCTCACAAATGCCATGAACCTGATATTAATCTCAGATGAAGCTCTCATATATGAGAATAAAAAGTGCATTGAGCCTTCATTAGATGTCAGAACTTAAAAGATATGAAGTGATAGATTGATTAGCTTATCTACCTTACTTTGACATACTTGTTTGATATTGGAAAAATGCAACCACACGTTTTAGGTAGTAATTCATTGCAATTTTTTCTTTCTTTTAATACTTGCTGGAAATCTTCAACCCTTTGTCATTCTCATTTATCACACTTGTGGCTATTATGACAAACTGCCTGTTTGCTCTGCCTTGTTGTTTTGTTTATTGTTTAATCACTAGAGACTTTTGAATAAAGCCTTATTTATTTATATTGACTTCTGACATTCTGTGGAGATGAAATTGGACTGCTTATTTGCCTTTGATTTACAATTAATGGTTCTTGCCAAAGTTGAAATGCAAATAGAGGTTCCTTACAAATGTTGCTTCTGACAGAGACTGAAGAAGAATTTAATTACCATCTGGAAACCACATAAGGTATGTGTCATACCAAGAAATCAAGAATAGACACATCTGAGCAAAAGGACCTAAGTTAGCATAATCCTCACTTTTTACTTTGCCAAAAATTAATAATATACCATCCCCATTCTTACTTCTACTTTCCTTCTCCTTGCCAACCAACCAACTGCCTAGTTATTCTTGTTGATAGCTAACTTATGTCCATTCCTTTCTCAGATAATGGATGAAAAACAAAGCTTGATTTATGTACATTTTGAGCTTTATTAACACTATTATTCTCTATTTACCCTACATGTAGGCAAATTGGATCACATTCTCTATGTTTTAATCTTTCCTATCTCCATAGCTTCCCCCCTATTATTTGGAGTTGAATATGTCTTCAATTTCTACCATCTCTAAACAGAAACAGTGCTCATCCAATTCTGCTTCTACCCCATAGCCTTCCTGAATACACCAAGCTAAAAGCTATCTTCCTTTCCCTAAACTCTAATAGCACATTATTTCTTCCTTCTCTTATGAATGCATCTTAACTGTATTTTTAAACATCCTTATCATAGAATTTTAAAATTGGAAAGGATGCCAATAGCCATCTATTCTAATCCATACTAAAAGAAACTCTTACAATACTATACTAAAAATGGTTGGTTCTTCTTCTATTTAAAGACCTCTACTGAGATTGACCACATCTCTTTAGGAAATCCAATCCAAAGTTCTAATTCTTAGAACTTTTTTCTGAAGTAAAGCTTAAAATTTCTTCTTTCTAGCTTCAACCCATCCTCTCTGCTCCTTAAATGATTTGAATAGTCAGTTTTATTCTCAATGTATCTTACTCAATGTATTTGCCATACATAATACTGGGCGTTTTGTTCATTTCAATGTCATTTTAAACTTATTTATTTATAACTTAATTATACTTGATCCCCTCTACTAGATTTTAAGATTTATGTGAGGAGGATCTATTACCACCCACACTTTTATTCCCTTTATCCCTTGGTTCAGTGTCTTACCCAGAATAAGTATTAAATTAATGTCTGTTGAAGAAAATTGAAATAACATAGAAGGTAGTAACAATATAAATAATGGAATGAATGGTTCTTGTTAAGTCACTTTCAATCATGTCCACTTCCATAACTCCATTTGGGATTTTTTTGGCAGAGATATTGGAGAGGTTTGTCGTTTTCTTGTCGTTTTCTTCTACAGTTCCTTTTGCAGACCAGGAAAATGAGGCAAACAGGGTTAAGTGTCTTGCCCATGGTCACACAGCTAGTATGTATCTAAGGCCAGATTTGAACACAGGAAGAGGAGTCTTCCTTACTCCAACCTTCACTGTGTTATTTAACGAGTACCAAATTAAAAACTGCTTGGAAAGAAAAATGAAAGATGATCCTCATGGTCAGGTACATAGGATGAAAATAGTTTAAAATAGGTGGCAAAGCAGGTAGTTGGTTAACACAAGGAATAGAAAACTTTACTTCAACTTAGGAAGACCTAATTTCAAATCTTGCCTGAAGCACACACTTACTAATTATTTAACTCAATTTCCTATTAATAAAATGGCAATAAAAATAGAATCTCCCTGGTAGGATATTTTTGTGAAGATCAAATAAAATAATACATGGGAAACTTTTTGTAAAAGTTAAAGTACTCTATGAATGTTGTTACAATGATGATAATGAATTTGTTTTGCGAGTATGTTGTTAAAAACAGAATATGATTAATATGATTATACAGAAGGAACCATCTATTAAGTTCCCTCCCCATTTTGCTTTCCAGCTTTCACCTACTTTCTCTGCTGGGCTGAAGAGCGTCTGGTGCATATCACAGCTACAATCACCACCACCAATATTGTGATGACCCCAACAGTGACGACAATGATCACAAGCAAATTGCTGTTCTTCTGAGGAGTGACGCTGCCATGTGGGGGGTGCATCTGTCCTATTGGTGGCTCTGGAAAAAAAGACAGAAATACAAGGTTCGGTACCCATGGCAGTCAAATCCTACCATGCTCAATCAGGTAACTATGACTAATTATATGACTAAAATTTCTAAAGTGGGGTGGGAAACGATAATCTCAGAGGAAATGGCCAAATTGTTGCTATTAAGTGGGAGAAAAGGAAAATGAATGTTACTTTATCCCACAGAAAATAGGTGATATAAATCAAAGGTTGTGGTTTATGAGGAATATCTTACTTATTTGAGGCTTTCAAAGATAAATTATTTGACACCCTGTACTTACAATTTACTTCCCTCCCCTCCTTAAGAAATCATCTTTAAAGCACATATAATTTATAATCTGCCAAGAGTGTATGAATTCTACTTAAAAAGCAGTCACTGGGTTCAGGATGCTGTCATAAAGTACAAGATATTGATGTTTCTAGTGTTGTATCATGATAACACTGTAGAAAATATTTTAAGAATAATGAATGAAGAGTAGGGCTTTTTAAGTGGATAAATGCATAACTTGGGGAGGCTGATGGTCCTTGCTGAAGCTGCTTTTAATCCCAGATGGTGATTAATTTTCTAGGAATATTCTGTACTAGGTAATTATTGTCAGGTAGATAGCTTTTCATTTATTTTAGAAAGCATTTCTAAACAGCCAATTCCCCAAACATTAACTGAAAGATTGCTTAAATTAGTTCAAAGTCTCCCACCTTGATTAAAAATCACTACACTTGAGTTATGAATTCATCCTACTGCATATACAGAGGGTGCAGAAATAAAGACCAAAAGAAATGAAAGTTAAACTCCTCTTATACTACATCTATCAATCTCACCTTTGTCTCCACACTGAGAAGCTCAATATGGCATGATTTTGACATTTTATAGGACTCTGCCTTAGGAAAGATAAAATGGTTTTTAATTTTAAAGATAAAATGGTTGATCCATCATTCAGTGGAAAGAGATGGGAAGAAAAAGAAAAAACAAAAACAAAATATTTTATGGTATATCCTGAATCTCAGGAAATAAAACTCATTAAATTTTTTAAGTCATATCTCTCTCTAGAGGATCTTAGCTACAGATGAAACATTACCTCCAACACCATTAGTCAGGAATGATCGTGGAATAAAAGTTGTAACTTTCTTAATTATATATATTAACCTGCTGTCTAAAATGTTATTTGTTGAAGTAATTGCATCATGCCCTCTTTCATTAATACATTGAATTGTTTAATAAATCGAACTCTTTTGGTGATACTAACAAAAGAATTGTGACTCCCAATGTTTATGTAAATTCATATCCAACAATTATTTCTAAACTGACAGTGAACAATTTGATTGGAGTAGAATCTGACAATGTAGGTCCTTTAATTTTTTTTCCCTGAGGCAATTGGGGTTAAGTGACTTGTCCAGGGTCACATAGCTAGGAAGTGTTAAGTATCTGAGGCTAGATTTGATCTCAGGTCCTCCTGACTTCAGGACTGTTGCTCTATCCACTGTGCTGCCTAGCTGCCCTGGTCCTTCAAGTTTTTGCAAAAAAATTAAAATAAATAAATGAAAAATCATATACATATATATATGTATATGTATTTTCCCTCTGTAAGTATGGTGAACCCAAAACATGGGAGTTTCATCTCATATTTCTTATGGCACAGGGACATATTATACTTTATGTCAGAAAGCAAGGAGCTTGAATTTGTATAAACACAATAATATATTAGTGCCAGAGAAAAGATGAGAAAATATCTCTTTCTTTGAAAAGTTGTGTATGTATGGGTATTGTTGTGGAACAATGTGCATACTATCAAACTGAGATGATATGTTGGTTTGATTTGTTGAACTGCTTTTTTATTTCCTCTTTCCTTTTCATTCTTTGTTCCAATGGATAATTCACTGGAGATTAAAGAAGGGAAGCATATACTCAGGTGAGTATATAAAAGCAAATATATCAATGAAATTTTTTTTGAAAAAAAAACATTAACTAGGAAAACTTAAGGATGCCAGGGCTTATGTTATATATCTTTTGTTCCGGACTTTTATGGTTATACATAAAAATATATGTCAGTTTTAAAGATAGTATGAAAGGTTCTTCACTAAAACCTATATCCCATTTCAAAGGAGGAAAGATAATCAAGAAAATATGAACTTTATGCAGAAGACTGAGAAGGTCATAAGTGATACATTTAAGTAAGCCAAATTCCTGCTCAAACAATAAGAAATTTATGATTCCACAAAATTAGGTTAGAATAATTAAAAATCCTGGCAGATGTCTGACTCCAGTAGGGTCAAGGTTGATAATGAATTCTGGATTTGAAGTTAATGAATCAAAACAAGACGGATAATGAATGTTCTCTTCCTTGATGATTTCATCACTTCCCATGGGTTTAAACATCATTTGTAGTCAGATGATTCCCACATTTATAATTCGACCCTATTATCTGTCCTGAATTCTAGATGCTCTTTATCCCTTTTACAATTGAACCTTGGACATTTTTTTGGATATTTTGTCGTTATCTAAAGCCAATATTTCCCAAATAGAACAGGTTATCTTCCTCATTAAATCTTAATTAATTTATGACTCAGCTTCACAGATACCTCCTTCATGAAACACTTCTACATCCCTATAGCACATTTTACCTCTGTATCTCTAAGATTTTCTGTTTATCTTGAAGGGATGTCACTTTCTCTTGTCACCCAGGTTCTTAGCTGCAGAGACACCTTAGCTTTTCTTTCTCCCATTCTCCCATTCTCCCACCCAAAAATAGTTGCCCAATCTATCTCACCCTGCCTCTACAATACGACTTTCTTTAAAAAGAACAAAAAAAACAAACCATGCTACATTGGAGTGGCAATTACATATGTCACTCCAATTCAGGCTCTCAGCACTTCTTGCCAAGGGTTACTATCCAAATAGTGAACAAATAATGACCTTCTATTAGATCTTCCTGCTTTTACTATCTCCCTTCTCCAATTCATCTTCCACATATGGGCCAAATCATCTTTCTAAGGCACATGTCTGATCTAAAAAATCCATTCAATCACTTTTCATAGCCTCTAGGATAAACTCCTCTGTCTGACATTTAAGGAAGGGCCTTCAAAATTTGGCTCATTTCTGCTTTTACTTCACACTATCCCTTTTCACAAACCATATGCTTCAGCCAAACTGGACCACCTACAAACTGTTTCTAAGCCCAAAACCAAAACTCTCTTCCCCACATATACATATGGGCTACTCTCCATACTTAGAATATGTTCTCTCCTTGACCACTTCATCTCAGATTCTCAGAATTCTTGTGTCCCTTGAGACTCAACTCTGGTGGCTCACCCTTTCTGAAGCCTTCCATTAATGAACTCTCTTTGTTACTAGTACTTTCTCTCTTCTCAAAAACATAGTGTTGCCTGATGCATTGTTGGTGGAACTGTGAACAGATCCAACCATTCTGGAGAACAATTTGGAACTATGCTCAAAAAGTTATCAAACTGTGCATACCCTTTGACCCAGCAGTGTTTCTATTGGGCCTATATCCCAAAGAGATCTTAGAGGAGGGAAAGGGCCCCACATGTGCAAGAATGTTTGTGGCAGCCCTTTTTGTAGTGGCTAGAAACTGGAAACTGAATGGATGCCCATCAATTGGAGAGTGGCTGAATAAATTATGATATATGAATGTTATGGAATATTATTGTTCTATAAGAAACGACCAGCCGGACAATTTCAGAGAGGCCTGGAGAGACTTGCATGAACTGATGATGAGTGAAATCAGCAGAACCAGGAGATCATTATATACGGCAACAACAATACTATATGAGGATCAGTTCTGAGGTTCATGGCTCTCTGCAACAAAGAAATGTCTCAAACCAGTTCCAATTGTTCACTGAAGGAAGCCATATACTCCCAGAGAGAGGGATGTGAAATGTGGACCACAACATAACATTTTCACGCTCTTTATTGATGTTTGCTTACATTGTGTTTCCTTTATCTGATATGTCTTTCGTGTAAATATAATTTTTCTTGCACAACAATGATATGTGTGAAAATGTGTATGCATATATTCGATCTGTCAAGTATTCTAACATAATTATCATGTAGTGGATATCTTGCCAGCTGGGGGAGGGGTGGGGAGTTGGGGGGAAAATTTGTAACAGAAAGCTTTGTAAGGGTTAATGTTGAAGAATTACCCATACATATGTTTTGCAAATAAAATAAAATTTAAAAAAAACATAGTGTTCCTCTTCTTCTTATTATTATTTTTGTATTGTGTTTCCTCAGTACAATGGAAATTTCTTGTGAGAAAGGAATATTATCTTTTGTCCTTTCTTTTATTTCTTTTTTGGCACCTCCAATTTTTAGCAGAGTGCCAAGTACATCATAAGCACTGGGAGGATTTATCCCTTTTGATTTTTTATTCTTGAATATATCCTTTTTATATAATTAGATAAATTAATAAAGAATTGTAATTTCATAAAAAATAATTGAACTATTATTTTAAAACTCAAGTAATCAAGAAGAAACCATTTTTCAAAGTGATTTGAAGATTCGGTTACTTTTTTTCTTTCTTTTTAATGATTGAGACATAAACGATGATACTATAAAAGATTCAGTTATTCTTGATGCTATTGATTACATTTCTACATGATCATCAGAAAGTTGTATATGGATTTAAGTCAAAAGCAAGATTTGAACTTATATTTTCCTTACTTGAAGTGCAACATTGTATTCGTGATTCCACATTGTCATTTATAGACTTTCAAAGTACCTTTATTTACATTGTCACATTTAATTTTTACACAACACATTGAGTTCAATAAAGGAGGTAATCCTCCCATTTTTACAAATGTTAAATCAGAACAAAAAGAGGCTGATGGCCTTGCTAATGATTAGCAACTCAAACCCAGGCTTAGGATCCAGGTGTCCTGATTTCTCAATTCAGATCTCTTAACACTTTACCATGCTATCTTTAGGCTGACAGGGATGCCCGTTAAACCAAGTGCCTAAAAAAAGGAATCCAGAAAATTACATAGCCAAGTCTATAGAAAGATCTAACCTTCTACCATGGGGTTATAATTCTAACATCCTAGTTCTGCTCTCTTTAAAGTTTGTCTCTTTATTTTTACTTTTGGTCCTTCTTGACTTCCCAAATCTGGAAACTTCTTGACAAATCCATAACTCTTTGAGTACAAATATAATGATTTATTGGGAGATGAGAGAAATAAGAAAGCAAGGTATGCCATATATATTATTTTACTTCTATTTTATTTTTCAAGGAAAATAGCCTTTGAACTGAGAGTGATAAAATGAAAATATTTAGCAGGAATTGGTAATCCAAAAAAAAAGCAATGAAATAAAGATGCAGTACAGAGGTGACCTTGCTGATTCAGCAAACCTAGATGAGCTATTTCCTAAAATAGTGAGCAAAAGAACAGACCCTGTTCCAATGAATATAGAGATACAAATAACCTTGACTCTGGAGAAAGAAAACTGATGCTTATTACATGTGTGTCCTTAGATAAGTCACTCTCTCTAAACCTCTTTTTCCTCATTTGTAAAATGAGGGATTTGGGCTAAATGACCCATGAGATCCTTTCTGCTTCTAGGATGATCTTATGTTTAGAAAAGAGTAACAGTTGTTTTAATTTTCAAAAAGGGAAAAGGATATATGTTATAAACTATAGACCCATGACCTTGATTTCTATAACCCATCATTAAGCAAATGACACATGAATACTTATGACTGGAAGCAGTGTTCATTAAAATCCAGCATGGTTCATCAAGAATGAGTCATGTAGAACTAATATAATTTTCTTTATTTTGACAAGGTAACTTTACTTGTACATTTGGGGAATGATATAGACATATAATACTTAGACTTCTGTAAAGGTGTTTCATGGTTTGCTTCTATAAAGCATTATGATTCTAACCTCCTTTAATAGAACACTGTTTGGAAGAGTGTTCTTATTTTTTATATCCCCAGAACCTAGCACTGTGCCTGTCTCATTCTAGGTGATTAATAAATGGTTTTGTGATTAAGTGATCTCATCAGTTCCCATGATTTCAATTATCATCTTTATACAGATGTTCCCAGATCTATTAATCCAGCTTTATTTTTTCCCCCAGACCTCATATCACATCTTGAACTGGATGTCTTGTAGGCACCTTGAACTCCATGTGTCCAGAATAGAAATCATTATCTTTTCTTTAAATCCTTTCCCTCTTCCTAACTTCCTTATGACCATCAAGGGTGCTATTATCCTTCCAGGTATAACTTCTCACCAAGGTGTCACTATCCTTCTGGTCATGAAGGCCTGCAACCCAGGTGTCATCATCCTTCATTTGATATATCCAATTTTTGCCCATTCTTGATTTTTCTGCCTTCACATCTCTCATATATATCCACTTCTGCCATTACCTAGTCTATCACCTCTTAAGTGGACTGTTAAAATATCTTTCTACAGTAGTCAATTTTTGTGCTTTATCTTTTTTTTAAATCTACTTATACTTAACTGTCAAAGTGATTTTTCCTCCCAAGCCACAGATCTGACCCTGTCATTTTTCTGCTCTGTGAGCTTCAGAAGTCTCACTATCACCTCTGGAATCAAATATAAAGTCCTCTGTTCGATATTTAGGGCTCTTCATAACCTACTACCTTCTTAATTTTCCAAGCTTCTTCCCCTTCATTCCTCACTATGCAGTGTACAATCTAGCCACAGCGGCCCACTTGCAGGTCCCCACACACTCCATCTCCTGTTTCTGTGCCTTTGTTATTCATTATACCAGGAATGTTCTGATCTGAAATTCCCAGGCTTTTGTTTTTCCTAGATTCTTATGAACCTTGATTCATGATCCAACTCCACAGGAGGTCTTTAATAATGACTTTAAGCACTAGCTTTCATTTTTTATGTTTTGCTACCTTTAAAATGCAAGCTCCTTGAGAGCTTACTTCATTACTATTTACACTGTGTTTAGCACAATGACTAGCATGGATTAAACTTAAAAAATGTTGGTTGATTTACCACCTTGTTTATTGTCTATATTTTCATTTATTTATCAGTAGATATTGTTTCCCCTTGAATTATATCAAACTGAGGCTAAGATGGGAAAATATGGGTTGGATAATAGCATATTTAGGAAGATTTAGACTGGTTAAACAAATGGGCCTAAATAATAATAATAATAGTTTATGTGCTTTATAGTTTGAAACAGGCTTTACAGCCATGTGATTTCATTCAAGTCTCACAAGAATAACACTTATCCATGTTACACCAATTCAACAAATGAGAAAGCTGACTCGGATAATCTGACTTTCCCTGGCTCACACAAGTAATGTTCTAGAAGTGAGGTCAGAACCCTGTTTTTTTTCTCCCCAAGTCTAAAATTTTGTCCATTGTACTATAATGCTTTCTTCAAAGTAGCAATGTCAATCAGGAGAAATGTTTCAGACATATATAGACATAGAATACTTAGATACTCAATACTTAATGAGAATATATCCCTCATCTTATATATCTCTTGTCAAGAATATATCCCTGATCTTATTCTGCTTAACATTTCATCAATGCCTTGGATTAAAACACTGATAAGCCTGTTTATGAAAATCCTAGATTACTTGGAATTTGAAGGGATACTTAAGTTTATCATTATCATTATTATTATTGTAGAATCCAAAAAAAGTCTCCATAGGACAAAACACTGCGTCAAGTCAACTGTTCTAAAATTCAAAACAAATATCTGTCAAATTCTACTCTTAGGTTAAAAAAAAACCCAAATGTACAAACATGATATGGGGGAGATTTTAATTAGCACTCTTATTCAATATGAATCAATGGTGTAACATGAGAAACAGAAAAGTAAATGTTATCCTAGGCTACACATTCAGAAAAGGAGAGGTAATAAATTCCTCTATACTTTGCACTGCTCAGTCAACATATGGAGTAACATGTTCGATTTTTGGCACCATATTTTTGGAAAGGCATAAAAAATGTTGGGCCTGGGAAGAAGAGGCTCATAGGATGATGAAAGTGCTGAAGAATATGCCATATAATGGCAGAAAGAACTGGGTTTCTTTAGCCTAGAAAAAATTAAAGCAATTATTATAATTATCTTCAAATATGTGAAAAGCTATAACATGGGAGGTGAGTAGTGTTAGTGGAAGGATGAAGGTTGTTCTTCCTGGACCCAGAAGGAAGAACAAATTTTGGAATTTAGTTAGATTTTATCTTGGGATAAAAAAATCCTTTTGAAATATTAGAAAGATTAGAAGGGAGAATTAATTGATTATCATTAAGGATCTTCAACTAGGGGCTAATTAAGTTCTAGAATGGGAAGTCAAAGTATAGTTAGGATTCCTTGACCCCTGAAATCCCTTCTACTTCTTGGATTTTGTGACAGCATTCATAGATTGGTAAATCATGAACATGTTCTAGACAGAACAAATTTGGATTTCAGTAAAATATTTGACAAAATGTCTCATTCAATCTTTGTGGATAAGATGGGGGGGGGATGTGAATTATATTACAGAATACACAGAAGGCTTTAAAACTAGACCTAAAGAGATTAATTTCAGCCCAGAGGGAAATTTCTAGTCAGGGTCATAGAGAGCTGTCCTTGGGTCTATTCTGGTTAACTTTTAATAGGTGATTTTGATGGAGACGTGTGACATGCTTATCAAGTATATGAATGACATCAAGTTAGAATGATAGAGTCAGCATTCAAAAATAGTTTGAAAGGGCAAAATGATGGGTCAAACTCAATAAGAAATATGTAATAAGGGCAAATATAAAATCCTACATTTGAATAAAAAATAATACATTGCAGAAGATGACTGGTTAAGAGTTCATTTGGAGGAGACCTGGGCAAGCTGAAAATGGGTCACCTGTGTGATATGGCAACCAAAAAAAGCTCTGTGATGCTAGGCTGTATAAAGAGATACTTCATGCCCGGATTAAGGGAGGAAATGATGGGTTTATTTTGTTCATATTTTTTACTAAGTTTTTAGATGAATCTATTTGGTTTAAATAGACATATACAAATCCCAATCATTTTTTGGTAGTCTGAAGGACAATGTGAGTATTTCTTTCCATACTGAGTTGCACACACACACACACACACACACACACACACGTATTTAAAAATACTCATTCATCTCTAGAGCCTACTTGGGGAGTGGGGCAAATGCATCATGACAATTTCTAGGATCTCACTGTTACACCTAATTGGAAAATGAGCCCCCTTCCCAAAGCACAAAATATAGTTGTCTTTTAATTAAAGGGCAAGGGTTTTTGAATATCATTACTGATTTGCTTATAATAGCTTAAGCTAAAGCTAAATTGTATAAATCCTATCATTTATCCACTGGGATAGTACAATAGCAAAATAGTTATTTCTGCCCTCTTCCTTCCATCTATTTCTGTCCTATCCATCTGCTTTAATCAACCAAAGGGCATATAATAATTTGCTATTCCCTGCAAAGGTTTACCCTTGTACTTGAGGTACTTTGTTCAGTCACTCATTCTACAATGGGAACACCCTGAAACTCCATTAGATGATGGGAGGGAGAAAGTTAAGACCTTTTGTAAAATCCAGCTCATGCTAGTCAGATGCTATCAATCTGCTTTATCTTCACAGCTTTCTCTTGTGTGCTGTATTGTATATCAGGTCAAGCTTAATTACTATTGTATTTCTCACCAGGAGGATTAAACAAATTGAAATAAAATGATGAAATGTTTCATGGGAAACTTTCTCTTTGAAAGATTAAAAAAAGATCCATTATATTTGAGTTCCTTCAATTACCATCACTCTCATGATCTGAGGTCTGGAGAAAACATTTGATTAGCTTGCCTATTAATGTCAATTAGGGCTACAGTTGCTTTTCAACCAGAAACTTGAAAGGCCACTTGAAAATTTTAGCAGGGTCAGCTTCATCTGTCAATGTAGATTTTTTAACTTGAGTTTTTTTTAAGAAAGAACATCCCTTAGGGATTCCTTTTGAATAGAATATAATTTCGTGTCTGTTTGGTTTACATTTGTTAAATCTAAAGTACACATAATAACTGTTCAGTTAGAAGCCAGTAAGAAATTAGGTTTTTCCCAATTTTTATCTTGGTATCCTCTTTAATCTTCTGCCATCCATCTCTTTAATATGGGTTTCTCTATACCAAGGTTCACAGCAATATTCTTGGTGACAGATTTTCTAAAAGCTTTGTAGATATCTTTGCAGTAATGTTAATGTCAGCTGATTCCAAAGCATTTAAAGGGGGTAAGGATACTTGTAACTTCCATTTGCTCCCATTTAAGAAGCAGTACATTACGGTGAAAAGAGTACTGGTTTTAAAGTTTGAAACTAGCTTCAACTTTTTTCTTGGTGCTTACTACCCCATGACTTTAGGCAAGTCAGTTAATTTGAGCTTCAGAGTGTCCATCAGTAAAATAAGGATGTCTGATAAGAGAATTTCTGAAGTCCCTTTTAGATAACAAACATAAGATCTTATGAATCTATAATCTTTAAACTATCTTGAGATGAAAAATATTTCACTTGTGACTTTTCAAATCTTCCAAATCACAATCCTTCCATTCTTCTCAGGATCCATTTTTTGGATCAAATCTGGAAGGGACCTTAATTTGTTTGAATACTTTCATTTTATACATGAGGAAACTGAGGCCCAGAGATTTTAAATCAACTTTCTAATAGAAGTAGCCATAAGTAATGGGATTTTGACCTGTGACCTCTGACTCTAGATCTAAAGTTCTTTCTTTTATCCACAATGACTTTATAAAAATAACCCATCTGCAAGTATGTTGGACTTAATATTCATAGTGACTTTGAATCTATCAACTTGTACATAGAAAGGAAGTTAAGGTTTGGGAAAGGGGAGGGTAGAGCCAATGGTAGGGTTTCTAATGATGTTGGGGATAGAGTGGGGGATGGCAAAATTATAGACATCAACATTTATAAGATTTATATTTATTCAGAGCTTCCAGAACAATCAAGGATGGTCTCCAATATATTGAATAAACTTCCTGTGGCAAAATTAAAGGCAGACACAAGATGAGCAGAGATGGATGAGATGGGATCTGCATCATGGCAGGAGACATCAACACTAATACGATCAAAGATTCATCCTTCAAATATTTTCACAGATCATCACAGGCTCCTTGGGCAAACATTGTATACATTTGGACCCTGGATTCCATTGACAAGATTTTCTCAAGAGGTACCATTTTTTTCCTCCTTCCCTTCCCTTCCCTTCCCTTTCCCTTTTCGCTTCCCTTTCCCTTTTCGTTTCCCTTTCCCTTTTCGCTTCCCTTTCCCTTTTCGCTTCCCTTTCCCTTTTCCCTTCCCTTTCCCTTTTCCCTTCCCTTTCC
>JAJPUD010002240.1:77592-116336 GCA_023553655.1 Myrmecobius fasciatus
GAGAGAGAGAGAGAGAGAGAGAGAGAGAGAGAGAGAGAGAGAGAGAGAGAGAGAGAGAGAGAAGAGACAGAGAGAGAAGGAAAGAAAGAAGAGAGTGCATTCCAGAGGTGGGCGACACTCAGAGATGGGGAGTGGGAAATTGAGTTTAGGGTAGAAAGAAGGGAAAAGAAAGAGAAGATAAGATATAAAATCAACATGACTGGTTGGATATAGGAGTAGATTGTATTTTTTAGATGATGAACACTTTCAGGGTTATCATGAGAATAATAGTGCCCTCAACAGAAAAAAAAAAGCATGTCTGTTGGATTTAGTTGGGTCGATAATGATTTCCACTTTTTAAGCATGACATGTAAATGGGGCATTCAAGTAGATAATGATCTGAATGTCAATTGATGATGTAGGACAGAAATTCAGAAGTTATTAGAATTGAATGTATAGATTTGAAAGTCATCATCATAAAGGTGATAACTGAACCTATGAAAACCAATGAGATGAACAAGAGATTTATTTTGAAAAAAGAAAAGAATATGGGACAGAGCATTGGAAAATATTCATGATAATAGAATGAAAGAGGCCTGTCAAGTGATCAAAGGTAATTGAAAAGGAACTGTAAAATAGGCAGGAAGACACATTCAAGAAAGAGAAGTGTCAAGGAAGCCAGAGTTGTAGAGAATATTCAGAAGGAAATGTTTGTTACTTTAATATCAAAAGCTATAGAAATATAAAAGAAAGTAAAGATGGAGGGAAAATGCCACTGGATTTAGCAATTTAGAGATTATTGGTAAATTTATAATTTCATTTGATGGACATTGTAGGAAGCAAGATTACAAGTGTTGAGAAGTGAGTAGGTAGTGGGAAAATGGTTTTAGAAAAGACTGTCTTTTCTAATGGTTTATTAGTGAAAGGCAGGAAAGATATATTTCAACAATAATTTGGGAGTGGAAGGAATAAAGAGTGGGTGGGACTTGAGCTGTTAAGGAAGGAGCCTGCATATAAGGGGAGTTGGAAGACACGTGAAAAATAATTAATGAAATGACCTCCCAGAGTAGATAGGAGGACTTGGAATTGATTACAAAAACTACAATGATAAGTGTGGAAATATGTATACATATATTCGATTTGTCAAGTATTTTATCATAATTAACATGTAGTGGATATCCTGCCATCTAGGGGAGGGGAGGGGAATAAGGGGGAAAATTTGTAACAGAAAGCTTTGTAAGGGTTAATGTTGAAGAATTACCCATACATATGTTTTGCGAATAAAAAAATAAATAAATAGGTTACAAAAACTAGAAATTTGGGGCATAGCCTGGGACAAAATTCTTTTCTTCCTCAAAAACTAAAGGCAGAAAAAATGGAGAAAGGTGAAAAGGACATTTGAGATATGAATTAGAGTGAATTATTTTCTCCAAAAAGTATAGAGTAAGATTGCTTAATGTGGGGAGCTCAAAGGGAGAGGTTTAGAAGATCCATTGTAAGAAGCATGAGAGAGAACCAAAAGAGATGAAAATTATTTCTGTATAATAATCAGGGCCTATTTGAAATCAGAAAAAAAATTCATAAAAATGATCTAGTCAGCCTGGCTTTATAACTTTTTTTCAGGAGAAATAAAAAAAAAAAAAACATTATGAGAGTGACACAGCATTGAGTATCAAGGTCAAGTAGCAAGATAGGAGGCCAAGGGATTCAGGCATGGAAGGCAATGAATAGTTGATGTTTTTAACTAAGGAGTTAAGATTTAAACGGGAGAGGCAGGCTGAGATTACAGGGAAGAATGGAAGGCTTAGAGGTCATAGTGGGAATGCAGATAGGTTTAGAAGGAGCAAGGTAGAAGGAGAAAAAGAAAGATGTGATATTGTGATCAGAGAAGGGAATTCAGAGTTTAAAACCCTTTGGGATTTTTTTTCCTCTGTAGGAATTGCAACTTGTTCAAAGTTATAGTAACTTGGCATGAATATAATTATTTGTTCCTTGAGCCAAATTTTGTAGTCTGGACTACATAGTTCTTTTTTGCCAGATGCTGTGGGAGATTAAAAAACAGGAATATATATAATGTATAGCTGTGAATCCTCAAGGATTTTGCAAGGCATCTGAAGGATAAAACCTAGGCATATAAAGAATTAGAGATCACAAAATGATATATGAAAAAGAACATGCTATTTTTATGTAGATTTTTTTTTAAAAAAGCAAAGAATATGGTCGAGAGATTATGGGTCTTGGAGACCAAGATCTGTTACCAGATCCCTTTTCTGACATTTATTAGTATGGTCATAGTCAAGAGACAACCACTATGTCTTCTAGACAGTGACCTAGGACTTACTTACTAAGCACAGACCACAGACTTTTCCTGTATTCTGGTATATGGATTTTCGCTACAACAAGTATAGGATAAAGTACATGGGAACAGTATTATGCATTTATTAAGCACTTATCATGTGCCAGACACTGCAATAGGTTCTGGACATAGGGAGATAAAAAAAGACAATTTTTGCCCATAAGAACTTCACATTCCATAAATACGATATATATATATAAATAATAAATATAAAATATTTTAAAAATAAATACAAATTAATTTGAGGTTGGGAGGAGCATTCCCAATTAGGAGAATACAGAAAGGCTTCCTGAAGGAGGAAGCACTTGAGTCTTGAAGGGAGCTGGTTTTTGAGAATGATGTTAAAAAAGAAAAGTAATTAAAGCATTAGAGAACAGTCCAAATAAAAGTATAGATATAAGAAAATAAAATCACATGACTTTCAGCTAGAATGTAGAAACTACACAGAGGAGAAATAAGTAATTAGCCTAAAAGATGAGAAGAATTCATATTCACACTATTAATAGGTTTAAGTGTTCCAAAAGGAGTTCATGATTTGTCCTAAAGTGAATAGAAATCCCATGAGGTTTTTTAGGTAGTAAAGTGACAAAGTCAGACCAATATCAATTAGGCAGCAATGTGAAGGATGGGTTAAAAAAATGGAAGGTTGGATACAGGAAAGCCAACAAAGAAACATAAAATGAGAAGTTGAATTAATTACAGTGATTACAACACAGTGAATGTAGAAATAGAATCTACAAGATTTGGCAATTGATTGGATAGAAGTTGACTTCGAGGATATGAATCTGAGACACTGGAAGAATGGTGATGACTGAGGAAAAAAAAAGATAAAGTAGAGGTATGGGGAAAGATCATGAAACTTTAGCCAAGACAAAACAGGATCTAGGAATATTTTCCCTCTTATTATTCTAATAGGTAAGGTATCTCAATGAAGCGGGGACAGTAGGAAAGGAGCAAGAATAGATCCTTATGAAAATGTATTCTTTCACAGAAAAGAAGGCACATAAATTATTACTCTCATTATTACTATATTAACAAGTGAGTTAATCATTTATTTTTCATACATTTTTTAATCAAACAAATGACTGTCATGCTTGTATCAAATGCTAATTTGAGTTCCTAAGGGGAAGTGTAGAACATTTTCTATAAAAAGCAACTACTTTTCTTAGAACCAGCAAAAAATTAGAGATAATGCCAGGTCTAATCCTCCTCCTAAATAGTAGCAACATACATATACATACATATATGCATACATATACATATATATATAAATATATATTATATATATATAATATGTTCAGCAAAAGGCATAAAGGAATTGAACTTTCAATTGTCACAGAGGAAATAATAATTCTAATTATTGTTATTTTCTATCTTTTCCATATAGGAGAAGGGAGGGGTAGGCAACAGAATGCAGGGCTTGAAGTTAGGGAGAATTTGAGTTCAAATCTTATCTCAGAAACTTACTAGCTGTGATTCTGGGCAAGTCACTTAAATTCTGTGTTTCCTCTTCCTCACCTTTCTCATCTGTAAAATGAGGAAACTAAGTTTGATGATCTATAAAGTCCTTTCTACATCTACATTTATGATTCTGTGGCAAAATCACAGTTTTTACTAATTTCTACAGAAAGGAATTTGGGATAACTGCATCAAAACTGGATCAGAATAAAGCAGAAGTGAACAGCTGGATCACCTAATTTAAATGGCCAATATAATTGTCACTAAAGGCCAATTTTGTTGAGAGGAATTAAGGGCCGTTCAACCTTCTTAGTCTTACAAAGTATCCTTGTCAGGTTTCAGGAATAATGAGAGTTGGTACAATGATTTTTATGTGTACTGAATACTTGTGGTTAGAGCATATTCCTTTTCAAGCACTGTCAAACTGGCACTATAAATGAGAATTAATATAACTTGAAGACAGCTTTGCTATTAAATACTGCCATCAAAGTGAAATAGATTTGTAGCAGGTGATACAACAGTCTAGAAGATTGGGAGGGGGGAGGATTATGGGAGGTGGAAATGCCAGCCATCTATGTAGCCTAGTATATATTTAATTTTGGACTAAAAATGATCAAAATGGAAGTCATTATGGCCTTGGAACCCAAAGATTCCATTCTTTAGTTCACCCATCTGTTAGTTGGATAGCCCTGGGAGATTTGTCTTTTATCTCTCTAAACCAGGGAATAATAATGTTTGCACTATATTATGGCACTGGGTAATTGTGAGGACCATATGAAATAATATATTTAAAGAATTTTATTGCAAAAAAGATGCTATATTAGTATGAGTTTAATTTTAATAAACTATGTATTCAGGATTTAATGCTTCAGGAGCCTGCATTAGCAGTATTGGAAGCTGAAAACCAACTTATAAGCAAAGAGACTTTTGCTCACTCCATAGACTTCTTAATCTTTTTAAACATACTTTTCAGGAGAGCAAATGACTTAAGTATTAGTATCACTGATACCAAAAAGTAGTAATGATAATGATGATAGCATTTCATTAGCACTCATTATGTGCCAGGCATTATGTGAAATACGTTAGAATTATTATCTCATTATCCCATACATATACCCTGGAAGATAGTATTATTATTATTCCCATTTTAAAGATGAGAAAACTGAGGCAAACAGTTGGTCAGAGTTACCCAACTAGTATCTGAAGTTGTGTTTGAATTTAGATCTTCCCAACTCTAGGCTCAGCAAGCTTATTCAGCATCATGATCAAGAAGTAGAATGAACCTAAAATCTTACCCCTTAATCATTTTATGAAGACACACTATCTTGATAATTTCCTACGTGGATTTATAAAGACTAAAAACAAATGCAGTACCAGCTTTGCAAGCAGAGCACATTTATCACAAAATGACAGCTATAAAAAGTAAAACTCATATGAAAAGGTGCTCTAAATCATTAGTGATAAGAGAAATGCAAATTAAGACAACTCTGAGATACCACTACATACCTGTCAGATTGGCTAAGATGACAGGAAAAGATAATGACAAATGTTGAGGGGATGTGGGGAAAACTGGGACACTCATACATTGTTGGTGGAGTTGTAAACTGATCCAACCATTTTGGAGAGTAATTTGGAACTATGGCCAAAGGCTATCAAACTGTACATACCCTTTGACCCAGCAGTGTTTCTATTGGGCTTATATCCCAAAGAGATTTTAAAGGAGGGAAAGGGACCCACATGTGCAAGAATGTTTGTGGCAGCCCTTTCTGTAGTGGCTAGAAACTGGAAACTGAATGGATGCCCATCAATAGGAGAGTGGCTGAATAAATTATGGTATATGAATGTTATGGAATATTATTGTTCTATAAGAAACGACCAGCAGGACGATTTCAGAGAAGCCTGGAGAGACTTGCATGAACTGATGCTGAGTGAAACGAGCAGAACCAGGAGATCATTGTATACAACAAATCAATATTAAATAACGATCAATTTTGATGAACATGACTTTTTCCAACAATGAGATGACTGATACCAGTTCCAATGATCTTGTTATGAATAAAGCCATCTACATCCAGAGACAGGACTGTGGGAACTGAGCATCGATTACAACATAGCATTTTCACTCATTTTGCTGTTGTTTGCTTGCATTTTATTTTCTTTTTCATTTTTTCCCTTTTTGATTTGATTTTTCTTATGCAGCAAGATAATTATGGAAATATATATGCCTATATTGGATTTAACATATATTTTACCATATTTAATATATATTGGATTACGTGCCATCTAGAGGAGGGGGTGGGAAAAGGGGGAAAATTGGAATACAAGGTTTTGCAAGGGTTAATGGTGAAAAATTATCCATGTGTATGTTTAGAAAATAAAAACTTCAATAAAAAAAGAGTAAGGCACAGAGATCGAAATCCTTCAAGGAACACAAGATCTCTGTATTGAACTGTACTTACTGAAATATCCTGGAGTTCAGAATAGGTGTGGGGTTGGGGGAGGACTTCATGGGAATCTTTGCCTATGTAGGATTTCTGTATTGAGAAGTACTTGAAAGGGAGGCATGGACATATTTATAGGTAGCAAGGAAGCCAGTCATTAGGGAAAGATTGAAGATAGAGAGAGAAAGGATACATAATCAGTTGTATATTGGACTATAAGATCTTAGAAATCTCTTACAAATCTGAGTTTCTGTGTCATCTGGTGAAGTACTCAAAAATACTTCAAATCTATTTAAAAATGAAGCTTTCATCTCCCAAGTGTGTTATGGGCAACTCAAGCAATGGGATATTTAATCCTGATGAAAGTCCCACTTTGTCACCATATTGACCTGAAATATGCCTTTGTCTTTTTTTAACCACACTTTAATTAATTGGTGGAAAACTTTGAGCAATCCTCCAGAGCAAACAAAAGTAATATGAGTATTGCTCTCTTTTCAAGCCTCACAAAGAGAGGGATATTGTTCTAGTTTGACTTGAACATTCAGATGGATGTCAGCCAATGAGAGGCTTTAGAATAATTATCCTATTTCACTCTCTAGGATAGTACTTTGCTTCTGAAGCATTCTGGCTGTCTCAATGGGTTTTGCTACTGCCCAAATTAGGACAACTTAAAGGAAAAGTGAAAAGGGAAATTAATAGGAAAGGCAGGATCTTAATAGACTATATAACATATCCCTCTGTGTTGGCACAGTACTTTAATGATTTGAGTAGACCTCTAGCTTCCTATTATTCAAGTATAAAGAAAAAAAAAAGAAAAAACCCAATAAGAGAGAAATATGGAAATACTTATTATAGATGCTCCATTATCTCAGATCATAAATAATGAGGCTGCTCCTCATGTCCGACTTAATATCTCCAATTTTTGTCAAACCATTTTTGTTGTCTTGATAAGAAATATATTTGCTACTCACAAGTGACTATAAAACTTTTTCTTTCAATTATCTGTTATTCATGCTAAGCTAAAAGGGGGGCTTCATACCCTTTTAAATAATAACAACTAACATGACTCTCTGTCCCACCCCTATAGCTTTATCAGGAAGAGAATTCCTGTTTGATTGTTATATAACTATCAATCAAAGATACACAATAGGTTTGAACAATTCCCAGATATCTGTAGTGAAGTTTCAACCAAAGGCTTAAACTACGATCAAATAACTTAGTAAATCAAATTGGCACAGAGTTAAGTGCTTCGAATCATTAGATGAAATGTATTGGAACTGATTGAAAAAAATCAGATCTACCTTTGGACCTATGTATAGTAGAGAAAGAAATTCAACAGGAATATTTAAGCAACTGCTTTGAGAAGTTAGATTTGGAACTTATTTGAGAAAATACACCTTTGGCATGTAATCCAAGGACAGGAAAGGACAAGAAAGCCCATGATCAGTATTTCAGATTCCCTTTTCCTTTCAAGGCCCTCCACATTGATTGTTTTGATGGAGAGACTTAGTAATAGAACATGCACCATCCCAGGAGCTGAGAAAGGACAAACTCTATAGCTGAGGAAGGGCAAATTCAAAAACATGAGTAGCCTCAGGACTCAACATCCCTGGAGAACTTCATGAGTATTAGTAGAAAAGAAACTAACTTTCAATTTAATCAGGAATTAAAAATAACCACTTTCCAAAATATACTTTCTAAGCTTAAGCCTATTTTCCCCTTGAATTAGCATTTATGAAAAACTCTGTTCTAGGTTTTTTGGGGGGCATTTTATAGTAATTATGCTTAACTATCTGTATTAGTAAATATCTTTAAAATGATAATTACTCATGACTGGTTAACTTAGTAGGAAGTATACTGGATGTCTCTAGTAAGGAAAGGTATTAAAAACCCAAAATCCTTAAAATTACTTTTAGAGCAATGCTTAAGGGGACAAGTCAACAGAAGCTGGCCAACATGAGTAGTGAGTTGGGAAAAATAGCTCCATTCCCTAAGGAGTATGAAATAAAGAATTCCTTTAGCCTTCCTTCAAAAGTCAAAGGGTTCCTGGGAATGTGTGTTTTCTGTGTTTTGCTTATTTTTGAACTGCTAAGTAGATGGGATTTGAAATTAATACAGAAGTATAAGTACTTTTCCTTATACTCATATAACGACTACGTTTAGAGGCCCTTATCAATTCTCACCTAAAATGTTGCAACCACACCTTAATCAGTCTTTTTGCCAAAGTATTGGACTAAAACCATGATCATTCTGATTGTTCCAAATAAACTCAGTCTTCCAATATTGCCTCTCTTATTTCAACTTTACTAAGCATTACATTTCTTGTCATAATCTACAATCCAGCTAAATTGGCTTTCCTGCTTTTCTTTACATATGATACTTCATTTCACATTTTTATGTCTTTGTACTGGTTGTCCTCCACACCTAGAATTTAGTCATCTCCTTTACTCTAGAATTCTTTAAAATTTTTACTTCATACCACCTTCTGCATAATATATGTTCCTGATATCCCTATATGGTAGTGATTTTCCTATTAATTTTTTATTTTATTAAAATAATTTAAATCATTTAAATATTATCTATATTTACACATGCATATTTATGCATATGTTGTTTTTCTTACTAAAATCTAAACTCCTTGAGAGCAGGGATCTGGCAAGTAGTAAACATTTGTTTATTAGTGAACTGTATAGTATTGTTTTACATGTACCAGTTTAGTCTTAACTAGATTTGTTCAGTTTTTTTCCATTGAAAGCCTATTTTCACTCTCAGTTTCTAGCACCACACCTGCCAAAAACAACTTTGTATGTATGTTATGTTTGTTCCTATGTTTACATGTTGTTTCCCTTAATAGAAAGTAAAGTTCTGGAAGGGCAAATGCTTTTAAAAACTTTTGCCTTTGTATCCCCATCCCTAGTATTTAGAAATGCTTGTTGAAATAAATCCTTCTTTATCCTTCATAATACCTAGCACATTGCTGAGCACTTAACAGATACTTAAAGACTAATTGATGTAAAATCAAAATCAGCTTCTTGGAAACATGTTTTGGAACTAATGAAAAATCCTTGTTTGTAGAGAGTTATAAAATATGAACTCTAAGCTTTCAACATTCTCCTGCATTATATTTTCTCTGAAAAAGACTATAAAGCCTGGTAATAGCTCTGAGTTTTAACTTGTCCAGAAAAAAAATTGTAATAAAATATAGTTAGATAGAGTTAATTCTTAATCTTCCTTAGTATTAGGGAATACAAATTACAGGGGTTAGAAGAGATCTTAGAGATCATTTAGCCCAACATTCTTTTTTTACACAAAAGGAAACCGAGCTCTGACAGGTTACTTAATGTGTTCTAGAATATAGAACTTTTTAGAAGCATAATTGGTATAGAAATCTTGACTTAACTCTCAATTAACTCTCTTCTTGCAAACCAGGCTCTCCTCCTCCTTTTTCCTTTTTATTCTCCCTCTCCCTTCTTTTTCTCTCCCTCTTCCCCTCCCCCATTTCGTTTTCCTCTTTCTTTCTCTTTTCTCTTCTCTCTTTCTCTCCTTTCCCCTCTCCCATTTTCTGATGCTTTGTCTCTCTCTGTTTCTGTTTCTCTCTATCCCCCTCTCTCTGTCTTTGTTTCTCTCTCTGTTCCTCTTTTTCCTCTCTCTTTCTCTCTGTCTCTGTCTGTCTATTGATCTATCTCTCTAAAAATCTGTATACACATACACACATGTATAGATAGATAATTGGAATTCACAATTTCTAAACCTTACTTTAGTCATTAATTTTGATATTTACATGTAAGCATATGTTTTGATTTTTTTAATCCACTGTGTAGTGTGTTGCACAAAATACTCCCTCTAGGTACCATCATAATTATCTTCATAAAAATATTCATTGCAAACCTTTTTGACCAATTTTCCAAAGCACAAAAGTAAAAAAAAATCACAAAATACAACTAACAGTAGGATCAGCCTTGTGAATTCAAGTTAATATCTTTTTCATATGTGTTTATTTATAAATACAAGGTACTCTTCGAAGTGTTGGGAATAGAGATTAGATCTAGAATTTTCCTTTCCACAGAAAGTGGGTTGACAGTGATGGCTCTAATTTATAGTTTGAGAGAGAAATTTCGGGAAAAATTTAAACCTGAACAAGTGTGCCAGGAGATAAGGATGGAAGTGGAAGTTGGGGATATAAGAATGAAAAAAAAAATAAATTTTATCCTCAAGATGTTGGCAATCTAGTAGATGAGGGTCTAATATAACATGCACTGAAAGAAGTTGAAAGAAGTTTTTAATCTGAGTACCAAGAAAGTCCCTTGCATCAACACATCCAACACATGGAACTTTCCCATGAACCATATATTCATTCCTTCATTAGCATATATCTGAAAAGGTTCTGTTGAAAGATTACTTTTTTCTAATTATGTTGTGCCACAGTTCCCTTGTTTCAGTTTCCCTTAATTGTTCTGCCTCAGTTTCCCTGAATTGTTCTGCCTCAATTTCCCTGAATTTTTCTACCTAGTGGCAAATCCCCCTTCCTGCCATTAGGACTGAGATAATTGGGGCTGCAGAGTTATGGCCACTTAGCATTCCAAAGAGTCATAAAACTCCAGATGGCTTATCTCCAGTGTTTGGGCTTATCTTTCTGATCTCAGGATCAGTGTCTCCTAGCTCCTTATCAGAATTTATGATTTTTCCTCCATACCCCCAGCAGAATTTCTGGACTTTTCCTAGAACTTCTATCCCCCAGTGATCTACCCCCCCTTCTTTGCCTTTGTTTCCCTAAGCATCAGAGTCCCTGGAGCCCCTCACTCCCTACTGGATGCTTTGAGACAACAGTCCCATTCAGTCCCATGGCCATGGATTCCAAACTCTCCACCACTATCAATAAACTATTAAAAATCTCTAATTTCTATCCTGCCTCAGTTTCTCTGGCATTACAGTCAGAATCACAATGATCAGGGGAGCTAGCCTGCAGAATGAATAGAGCACTAGCCCTGGAGTCAGAAGGACCTGAGTTCCAATCCAACCTTAGACACTGAATACTTCCTAGCTGTGTGATCCTGGGTAAATCACTTATTGCCTTGCAAGATAAGAAGACAAAAGAAGAGAAAGAAGAGAAAAGAATTGCAATGATCAAAAGTTTATTATTTGGGGAGAGTTAGAATTGGAAGAGATCTTAGAAATCACTTAGTCCAATCTAGTATAATATTTAGCTTTTGCATAACACTTTTAACTCTTGAAAGCTCTTTCATATGCCATCTGTTTGCTCTTTAGAACCAAACTATGAAGTAGATGCCATTATCTTCCCCATTTAACACCTAAAGGATACTGAAGCTACTGTTAATTTGCCCAGTGTTCCACGAGACAGAAACTCTGTCTTTATGTGGAACTCTATCCACTATTCCACCTAGAGCAAATTTTATGGAGTAGCAAATTGAGAGCCAGCCAGATGGGACTAGTGACTTGTCCAAACTCAAATAATAAATGACAATATAAATTTTAATTTGTTTTTTTCCACCTCCAAACCCAGTACTCTTCCCATTATACCAAAGTGCCCTGCATAATAGAAATCAACATTAGCTTGGCAAAAAAGAAAGCATCTTTCTGGATGACTTTCTTTCCCAAGAGATTGACCCTGTAGGAGTTCAGGCAACTGAAGTGTCCTGCCAAATCTGGACTATTTAAACAAACAAAAGGTTTTTTGTTTTGTTCAATACTACCAAACAAAAGATATGATGGCTGGATTACAAGAAACTGAATTCTGAGCATGACTAGACTGCCTTTCAAACTCTATTTCCTTGAAAGCAGAAACAATTAACATTCTGTTTGTTCAGGACATTAAAACCACTCAGGTGTAAAATGGTAGGTGCAGTATTAAGTACTCAGCTAGAATATCCTATTCAGGAAAGACAAAATCCTTTTAAACTCACTTAAATTTAAATACTAGCCTTATCTTCTCAACCAAACAAATTAAGACCCTCACCAAGGTTACCCTCATTAATAGAAAAAATTCTGGGATATTCTATGAAATAACTGTCCACTTGGGCTATTTATTCTAATAATTCTTCTCTTAGTAGAATGTAAGCTCTTTGAGGGTTTTGATTTTTCTTTGAAAGACTATTGTTTAGAACAATGTAAATATAGTCTGATACAGTTGAAATAGCTTATCTCAGAGAAAAGTTATGATTTTACATCACTTTGGAAGGTCTTCCATGGTGTTTTAAAGGATCTCTGCTTGTTTTTGTGCTATTGAATATTTTTTATTAATGATTTGGAAAAATACATGGGAAGCTTCAAAATAAGCTTATAAAGAAGGAACTGTGGGTATCATGAACTCAATTTTACACCTTTTCTCTGAAATAAAAGCCCAACTTTTATAATATTAATAGTTCATGGGTATAGTTGTATGTCTGTGAGTCATAAAATACTAGACTGGAGAATTAACAATGAGTATCAATCAGAGAACAATTAAGGGATGATAGGTGTGAGCTGACTGCATCATTAAAACTTATAAACAATGAAGAATAAGAGTAAAGGATGTCATCAAATGTGTGATTGAAAAAAGGTAGGTTGTTTAAAATAATAATAATTACTAACATTTATATGGGTGTGCAAAGTACTTAACAAAAAGTATATCTTTTGGGAGTGAGATGAAGATATTGACTGGCCCAAGATAACAAAGCCTGATTCAAGCTCAGGGTTTCCCAATGATTCTATTACAAACTAGAAATGTCAAACTCAGGGCACATGGGACTGCCCTGGGTACTTGAACAAGATGGAAATGTAATTAGGAAATATTTTATGAAATAAAAACATATACAATAGAGTTAATATTAATTTGAGATTTTAAAAGTCAATATATGTCAATAAGCAATGCATAATTTGTGGAGAACTCTTGGATGTGTTTCACTACTATTCCCAAGAAGAAAAGGGGAAATCAAGAAAGACTTCCAGAATATTTGGTGTCAGTGGATCGAGGACTGGCCCTGAGTTCAGGAAGCCCTGAGTTCACATTGACCTCAGACACTAGCTATGTAACCCTGGGCAAGTTGCTTAATTCTATTTGCCTCAGTTTCCTCATCTGTAAAATGACCTGGAGAAGAAAAGAGCCAAACAGTATCTTTGCTAAGAAAACCTCAAATGGGGTCACAAGAGTACTCAAATTATTCAATCTCAACTGAAATGACTGAACAACAACAAAGATCAACTTCTGATGAGATGGATCTTTGACAATTCAATGATGGGTTAGAATCTACAAACATAGAGGGAACAGCCAAACCATTTATATAATATATCCATTTAAGTATTTAAAAGTACTTGTAGTTGCGTAAATTGAGGTCAGAGAGGCTAAATGGCTTGTCCATAATAAAATAAATGACAGAAAAGGGATTTGAACCTTTATTTTTCCTGTACTTAAGTCTAGTACCACTGTATTGTAGTACTTTCAACTGTACTACATTGTCAACTGTAGCACATTCTCCATCACAACAGGCATAGAAATCTACAGGTCTTGATTTTAATCACTGGAATTGTTATTTTCATGATTTTATTGAAATTTCTATTGAACTCTATTTCATATCAAGATAATTTTTTTCTTAAAAGTCTATTTGATTTCTTCATTCTTGGAAAGACCATAATTTAAAAATCAATCATTAAAAGTCATTTTATTTTTGTAAAATGTTAATTAGAAATGCAATGTTGGACAAAACAATGGTTTTCATCTAATAAAATACAGTAGAAATAAAAAAGAAATTGTGATTTTTACCATTGTAAAGATTATTACTATGAACTTTAGAAGTGCCAAACAGAAGATAGTGACCATCAGAAGGCAAATTGGTCACAAAAATGGAAATAGATGGACAGCAATCTAAATTTGATCTGGATAGCAGAGGTTTTAAAATTATCCCTCTTTCCTATGGTACTGTCATATACTTTGTTAGAATAAATAAAAGCTGAGCAATATTGGCATTTCTCTAGTTTTTTTTTAAAGTCACCCACAGACTTTAAGCAATATTTACAACATAATGAAAACTAAATTTCTTTATGTATGCTGCATTAATGAAATGTATTATGTTCACCTGGGTGGCCCAGGGCATATTTTCCTGCCCAGTGGCAGCCCAATTGGACTTGTTATTCAAACACGAGCAGAAAACAATAACTAGAAATCTAATAACACTAACTGAAAATAAGAAAATATTCTTGTTTGCCTCCTGAGGTCCCTTGGAACTGTATGTTTCTCTGAATTTATAAGTAAATGAATTAGAATGAGAAAATAATATCTTAAATGGCTGTGTAGGAATGGCCAGTTCAAGTAAAGAGAAGACCCACCATCTTGCATGGAACAATTTGAGGACAAAACTAACTGTGGCTTTAGAGAAGGGGATTAAGAGTAACCAAATTTCATTAATTTTCCATTTCAGAGTATAATAGGAAAACATCAGGAGGGAGCTGAGATTTAATTTCAAGCCACTCAAAAGAATTAAAGATAGATCAACTATTCAGAAAACACCAGAATTTATATTCAAGAGAATAATCAGGCAGTGACAGTAGGACACTTTTGATGACCTAAAAGGTCTCTTCTCTCTTCAAATCATGGGATTTTATGAGATGGTATTTTTGTGAATAGATCCTTTAATGATTTAGGGATATTAAATATCTACAGCCTGTGGCTCAGCATACTAAGACCTGGGTTTGCATGACTTGAGTATGATTCTATGAGAAACTATCAATTAAGTCACAATCCACCCCACCCCACAAAACAAAACCAAAGCTTTTTCTTGCTTTAACACTACCCAGAGTTGCTATACAGCTTATGTCTAGATCTATTCAATCTTTGTTCAATTATGTCCAACTGTTCATGATCCCATTTAGGATTTTCTCAGCAAAGATACCAAAGATACCATTTCCTTTTCCAGCTTAATTTCCAGATGAGGAAATTGAGGCAAGGAAGGTTAAATGATTTATCCAGAATTAGTTAGTATATAACTGACGCCAGATTTGAATTCAGGAAAATAAATCTTGACTAGAGACTCAATACTGCAGTACCTAGCTGTCTCATTTATATCTGAATTTATAGGGGAAAAAAAGTTTCTCCTTTTCCTGTACAAGCACTCAGAGAAACAATTCATATGAAGTAGAAGATAACTTGTATCCTGACACTATAGAACATTTGGAAAACACAAATCACATATAATCAATTATAAATAATTATCACAATTCTCTTCCCATTCCAGGGAAGAGACCCATGTATGCATCTAGTCACATGGTAATACACTGAAGGCTTGTGTTTTTCTAGGGTAGCTGAGGAGATATCTTCTCTTCAATCATATCTACATTGTCCAAATAATTCATGTTAAAAACAAAGATTAACAAAAGTTCCTCACTCTTTCACAGCATAGTATAGATTCCCCTGCTGTTCTTCTAGCATTCAAAGTTATACAAGGATCTTCATCTTCCCATGATGATAGTGCTGCCCAGGAAGTTTCTGTCACTCACTAGAAGGCTAAATTCTAGATATGCTCATCTTTCCTCAAGAGAAGAAAGTATTTAGGAACTGCCCTTCCTACCTTAGCAGTCTGGGTCCCAGAAACCTCAAGCTTGGGGTTGCTAGCAAGGCAGGACTTTGTATGTTACTGCCACGGAAATCCCTTTCCTAAAAAGTTGTATTCTTGATTATGTTGCCTGAAAACTCTTTTTCATCTAGGAGGTTGGGTTCAAGAACTATTTTTCCCCTGAGGCAATTGGGGTTAAGTGACCTGCCCAGGGTCACACAGCCAGGAAGTGTTAAGTATCTGAGACCAGATTTGAACTCAGGTCCTCCTGACTTCAGGGCTGGTGCTCTATCCACTGTAGCATTTAGCTGCCCTGGGTTCAAGAATTCTTGATATTCCTCCAGAAATTTGTGCTTCAGAAACTCCTGTCTCCAAGATATTATGGTTTCCTTCTCTATGGCTTCCATTTCTCTTAGCTCTCTGTAGTTGGAGCCAAGAAGCTGGCATCTTATTCTTATATTGTGTCCAATATTGTGTCCAATAACGCATGCAATTTCTGTATATCCTAAGGCAGGTATTAAGGAAGTCAGGCTGCATAATAGACAGAGTGCCAGATTGATTGAGTCCTGCTTCAGACACTAATGGCATGGTTCTGGGAAAATCATTTATATTTCTCAGCCTCAGTTCCATAATCTGTAAAATGGGAGTAGTACAGGGCAGCTAGGTGGCACAGTGGATAGAGAACCAGCCCTGAAGTCAGGAAGACCTCAGACACTTAACACTTCCTAGCTGTGTGACCCTGGGCAAGTCACTTAACCCCAATTGCCTCAGGGAAAAAAGGAATAATAATCACACCTAGTTCACAGAGATAACACAGGCAAATGTATTGCAAATAGTAAAGTATTATACAAACAATAGTAACTTTTATTAGTGGTTCCATAAATGGGAGCTTTCTGGTACTACACAGAAATCACTATGAATTTTGTTCCTCTCTTAATATCTGATTGGATGAAAAGGGATTATATTTGTGAAGAAGACTTCTTTATATATCAGTTAGAAAAGAATGGCTCCTCCCAATTCTGTCCATTTGACAAAGGTTGAGTCAGTCATTTCATCCTTAATTGTTTGACAGTGAGTTGAAAATACATAAATGGCTATGTCCATATCTTTTATAGGAGATGTAATCAAAGTTCCAAATAAATGTTAATTTTCTCAAATTGATTGGAGACTTCTCCTGATCAGTCTCTTACATGTGTTAATGTGATTACATCTGTGGACAAACACATATTTTTCTATATATGTGTAGTAAGCTCATATTTTCAAAGCATATAAAATTAGGCCTTTGTTTCCATGCCTACAGAATTTGAAAGTATACCATAAATAATCCTCAAAAATAAATTGCATTACATAAGCTGTAATTAATAATAGAAAAATGATTTGAAGCACATCTTGCAAATTAGGTTTCTTAATATTTATCAAAACATCCTAAACTTCAGTGAATGCATGCCAAGACCAAGATAGTATTAAAATTTCTAAATCCAGACAGCTTCATAAACCTACTTGGGGATGAAACAGGTGACACACATGGTGTCTGTTGTCATCCCCAAATCAGTAGCATGGGACAGCAACTAGATCCGAGAATAAGTTCTTTTTGTTTGAGCAGTTGTTATTGAAAACATTTTTCCAATGAAAACAAACACATAAGATTATAGAGTGATAGCTTTGGAGATAGAAAAACAGTTTTTCTTTGGATGATGAAATTGTCATAGAATTCTATGGTCACAGGGCTAAAGGAAGACCCCGTGGCCATGTAATTAACTCAGAATTTCCTTGTACCCAAGAAATGCCAAACTGATGATGAATTGTTATTTAACATACATCAATGGTCTAAAACAACTTCTAGTATTTCATAATGAGTCAACTGTATAGATATTTATAGGTTACCTGCTGATATTAGTAACCCAATGCTGAATATTTGACATATGGAGGATAGAAAATATATATTAGTATATATAGACTTTATTTGCCTTTTTTGTTTTTTTGCTGTGTCTGAGGATATTTTTTAATAAATGATTTTTTATGAATATTTCTGTCATATGTCTCTAAATCTGAGAGATATGTCTCCAAGTAGAAGGAAAAAATGGGGGAAAAGAGTTCTTGATTTATGCATAGCAAATGTGATTATCAAGATGATATTTTCAGGAATTTCAGTGTCACTCCAAGTCACTATGCCTTCCTTACTGCTTTTCTTTCACTTTCCCTATTTTCCCTCTCTTTCATTCAGTATATTTATTAAGCATTAAGAAAATGAGAATATGTTTGGTTCTCTCAAAATTACATGAGAAACAAACTGTGATGCTGAACTAAGTTCTGGGTGCTCAATTACTCTTTCATATTAACTATAATTTTGCCATTCTCTTAATTCTCCTTGACTTTCTAATTGGTGATCCTTAATTCTTACTGTTCCTTTTTTTGGTACTAAAAGTGATCTCAATGACAGACTTATGTTGAATATTGTAATTTCCAGGGTCATATGTGAGGCTTCATAATAGAAAGCAATCCTAAGTACCCAGTATGGAATTCTGGGCCCTCTTACAAACTAATTGAAAACTATCAAGTTCACTGGCCTACAGCTTTTCTTTTCTCCTTTTCTTTCATCTTTTTCCTTCCTCCCCCTGACCTTGTTCCCCTCTTTTAAATCTTTTACCTGTTCCTCCTCTTCTCTTCCTTTTGACATTCACCTCTCTCAACTATGGTACCCCTATTTGTCCATAATTTTTCTCCATTTCTTTTGGTATTATGGGATTTTGTTTAGTTGGGCCAGATAATCTTGCTTTATCTAGGATAGTTAAACTGCTATGTTATTCTCTGTCAACTTATCTGAAATTTCAAATTTCTATTATCAGAGTTTTTCTTGTTGGTGTTATTCTTTCTCTTTCAATCCGAAGATTATTCTCTTTGGTAAAAAAAATAATAAAAAAGATAGAAAAAAGAAAAGATCTTAATTAAAAACAAAACAAGATAAATAAACTAAATAAATACTTTCTGTTGTTATGCGTGAAGCAACCTGAGCCCATTCTGAGCTTTAGGATGCCTGACACTGTGCTCATAAGACAATGTTATCAGTCACTATTATCTGGTTTTATTTCCATCTTTGTTATACTTAATTGTTTAGAAAAATTATCGAGTATGAAGTGCTGTTTAAATGTAAGATATTGTGATTATAAAAATGACCTCTTCCAGATTATTAACAACTGTGTGGTAGCATTAATTTACTTCATGCAGACAAATTTTCAATTTCCAGGTTGTAATTCACTCCATTGGGTTTAAGGGAACTTGCTTTAAAAATGTAAATGTGCTTTCTGTGAAGCTTATGCAATATAAAAGGGTAACATTCAGATTTATTAGGAAAACATCACAGTTGGGTATTATGATAACAATGTATATAAGGTGTCCCAAAAGTTTTAACATGATTTTAAGTTTTGATAGCTTAAAATTGTTTACAGACTTTTGGTATGGAGAGGATTCTGGAAGAGTAGGTCAGAAAATTCCAAACTCTCCAGATCTTCCTCACAAGAAAAAGACAAAATAGTTCCCTAGGGAAAAAATAGAACAGTTAAAAATAAAAATAAACAAAATTGGGGCAGAACTATGGTTCTCCTGGGACAACCACATCCTGAGAAGATCCAAAAAAATAAACCAGGATAATGTTTTGCCCCCTGTGAAGTTTAAGTACTCCCAATATCTGCTGATACAGATAGCTATAAGTCCCGGGGCTAGGTGGGTTGGGAGGTAGCCTTGGCTTGAGATACAGGAATTTTCACCTCCTAGACAGAGTGGGAAGTCCAGCATTGGAGATGGGGAAGATTGGGAATCTGCTGATAAGGGATGCTAAACCCAGCTATGCTACTGAGACACATCCCTGGGCAAGAAGGAACCAGTCTATGTCTGGTGAGTGTAGAAGAAATGAAACAGTGACCCTGTAACTATGGGCACTCACAGGGCAGAGTTCTTGGTTTTTGGTTTCAGGCCAAAGGGGAGAATTAAAGGAGAACTTGGAGCCAGGCTATCCCTCATAACCTAGAACAAGAGGTGATTATATTATCAAACTTCTATAATTTTTTTAAATGAATAGACTAAGGAGAAAGAACTCACCACAGAAAGTTACTAAGGGAATGGAGAAGATTGTGATTCATCTTCAAAGAATGATACAGAAGTAAAAAAAAAAAAAAAAACAACAAATTTCTCCTAACCTAAAGAGTAATAAAAAATGGAAACCTGCAGAAGAAGAATTTATAAAATAACTCAAAACTTTAAAAATCAAGTGAGAGAGACTGAGGAGAAATAAAAAATAAGAACAATCCAAGAAAAACAAGATTATGAAAAGAAAGTCAAACAATGAGAAAAGAAGATCTAGAAGCTTAAGGAAGAAAATTCCTCCTTGAAAACTAGAATTGAATTGATCAGAGAAATGCAAATTAAGACAACTCTGAGATACCACTACACACCTGTCAGATTGGCTAAAATGACAGGAAATGATAATGATAGCTGTTGGAGGGGATGTGGGAAAACTGGGACACTGATACATTGTTGGTGGAACTGTGAACGGATCCAACCATTCTGGAGAGCAATTTGGAGCTATGCTCAAAGAGTTATCAAACAGTGCATACCCTTTGACCCAGCAGTGTTTCTACTGGGCCTATATCCCAAAGAGATTTTTAAGGAGGGAAAGGGACCCACATGTGCAAAAATGTTTGTGGCAGCCCTTTTTGTAGTGGCAAGAAACTGGAAATTGAAAAGATGCCCATCAATTGGAGAATGGCTGATAAATTATGGTATATGAATGTTGTGGAATATTATTGTTCTGTGAGAAATGACCAACAGGAGGATTTCAGAGAGGATTGGAGAGACTTGCATGAACTGATGCTGAGTGAAATCAGCAGAACCAGGAGAACATTATACACAGCAACAAGACTATACGATGATCAATTTTGATGGACATGGTTCTCTTCAACAATGATGTGATTCAAACCAGTTGTGCTGCGATGAAGATAGTCATATACATCCAGAGAGAGGCCTGTGGGAACTGAGAGTGAACCACAACACAGCATTTTAACGCTTTCTGTGAATATTTCCATGCATTCTGTTTTCCTTCTTAGGTTGTTTTTTTTCTTCTTCTCTTTCTAGATCTGATGTTTCTTGTGCAGTAAGATAACTGTATAGATATGTATACATGTATTGTATTTGTCATATAATTTATCCTATCTAGCATGTATTACATTACCTGTCATCTAGGGGTGGGGGGCGGGGGGAGGGAAAGGAAAAGCTTGGGAAAAAAAAGGTTTTTTTGCAAAGGTCAATGTTGAAAGGTCACTCATATGTTTTGCAAATAAAAAGCTTTATTTAAAAAAAAAAACTAGAATTGACCAGTAAAGTTATGAGACTAAGAAATAATAAAAGCAAAATATAAAGAATGAAAAAATACAACAGAATGTGAGACATTTCATAAAAAAAAGACTGATCTGGAGAATAGGTCAATGAGAAAAAACATAAGAATAATGAGATTACCTGAAAGGTACAATAAGAAAATGTTGATACGATAATACAAGAAATAACAAAAGCAAATTTTCCAGAAGTGTTAGAAGAAGAGTGGCAAGTAGAAATAGAAATAGAAAAAATCCACTAAACACCATCAAGAGATCCTATGAGGAAAACTTACAGGAACATCATAACCAAATTCCAAAACCCACAGTTCAAAGAGAAAATATTACAAACAATAAGAAAAAAAATCAAACATGACAGAGCCACAATTAGAATAACAGAAAATCTAGCAGTGACTACATTAAAAGACTACATTTCTTGGAACACTATATATTGAAAAGCAAAAGAACTGGGGTTGTGACTGAAAATATCATCTCCAGTGAAGTTAAGCATAATCATGAATGAAAAAAATTGATATTTAGAGAATTGCCAGACTTTCAGGATTTTGTTGAAAGAAGACCTAAAAGAAAGAAGATTTTACATATAACATCCAACAGAAATATAAGGTAAAATTAAAAAACTAATTATAAAGGACTCAATAAGGACAAAGTGTTTATGTTTTATATATGGAAATGTAAACAATATGTCTAAGATTAGTAATTAAAATCGGGTAGTTCAAAAGAAAAATTATGACAAAGCTGAGTAGGATGTGATTCTGAAAAGCAAAAACATGTAAGAAAAGGTAAAATGAATAATTATCCATACAAATGAGGTGCAAGAGAAAGAAATGACAGAGGAATTAGATGGGGGAGGAGGTCTGGTAGTTCTGAAAGACTATTCTTATCAAAAGTGGGTTAAAGAAGGAATAATATACTATAGACCTAGAGGGGCATGAAAGCTTTCTAAATTCAGAAAGAAATAAGAGAGTAAAGGCATAGTGAAGGGGAGATTTTTAGGGTTTTAGAGGGATTTTTAGAGGGAACCCTCCTCACATTACATCTAGGTTATAAAGAGAACAGAATATACATTTAGAAGAGAATAAAAGTTACCGTAATAAAAAGAAATGTGGTGGAAAAATAGGATAAGGTGAGGGTATGGAAGGATATGTAGATTAATGGGAATGAATAAGGTATGTAGATTAATGAGAATATGGTAAAAAAAAAAAGGATGGAAAGTGTGGGAAAAGAAGATAAAGGAGGGGCCATGAAGAAGGAGAAGGTTAAATCATAGGAGGGCAAGGTAGCAGGTGGAAGTAAAGCAGAGGGGACAGGAGGGATAGGAAACAAGAGATATAAACAAATCTAATAATAAAGATCAGAAGCAGAATATATTAGGTTAAAAAAGTATTACAAAGGTTCTAGAAGACAATGTGGTATATAAACTTGTTTTCACTCTATGTTGAGTAAACCTTCCTTGAATAGAACATGGCTTGATCTGAGTGTGAAGAAAAAGAGACAGAAATTACAAAATACTATTACAATATAGTAGTTTTGAGAATGGTGAGATAAGAGTTGGAAGGGGAAATCAAGATGCCATGGATCTTAGGGTTACAAAATTTAGAGCCACATATTCATTTTAAAAATAATTACTTAGCATTGCACTGTTTACTTGGTTTCTCCAAGTTTTTTCTGAGGTGATGTGGTCCATGAAACTTCCTGAGATACATAATTCAAGATCTTAGTATTTAAACTATTCTATCATTCCTACCTTCTGTGATATGTCTTTAAAGTATAATACATTCATGATTGAATCAAGAAAATTATTGTTTTACAGAAGGGAAGCCTGAGAAATTGTGTGTGTGTGTGTGTGTGTGTGTGTGTGTGTTTAGAGACTGGACTTAGTAAATTATTTGTTCCAGATACTGTACTAGGTACTGTAATTTTAGCAACTCATTCTTTAGTCAAAATGACAGAACAAATTCTCTTCTGGTCTGAGGGGAGGCTAAAATATTTCCATACTGAAGGTAATAGGAACTGTTATTTTAATTTATTAATTTTAAGGAAACTTTCTGCTTTATTCTAATTTCTCCTTAAATTACAGTTCTTAACAAATAAATAGTAAGCATTTAAGAAATGTTTATTGGTTGATTGATTTCATGCACATCTCACTGGTTTTGGTCACTTTATAGCTATTTCTCTTTATTTCCAATAATTAAAGAGAGGAGGGGATAACTTCTTTTTTGTTTTTTTCTTGGACTATTCATTCTCTATAGTCCCTTTCACCTCTGAGGCTTATGTTCCTATAATATTCTATCCTACTCAGAAGGTCAAATTTGGAGTCTTCTTCAGCTGGCTAGTTTGCATATCTCCCCAGAACTTTAAGAATCAGATTAAAGCATAATTGAGAAATGTTCAACAAAAATAAATAAAAACATTATACACCATAGGTAATGTTGATTTGTGATTTTCTAAATCAATATGCATCCTGCTTCGATCCATATCTATTTGAATTTGATACTATTACTCTAAAAATCCAAGGACTTTTAGGCTTGAAAGTACTTTGTAGCATTAAACATCGCTTCTCCCTATTCTCTCCTGTCTTCCTACCACCCATACTTTTTATGTTTTAGAATTTAAAGAGGGTACGAATTGAAAGGGAATAAGAAAGAAAGAGAAAATAAATAAGGAAAAATAGTATCTGAAAGTGATGTGAGTGATGCAAGCTGAAAATTTTTGGCCAAGAAGTAAAACTTCCAAAGGATCTCTCATTATCAAAAATCATTTGCAGACAGGTATAAAAGGCTTATCGCAAACTATCTAATATCTTCAAAGTAGCACTAATAGATTGATGAATCAGAGATTTCCTCCAAATTACTAATTAATGAAAAATACAGAAGATTTTTATAGATTATTAGATGTCATGATTATCATTTTTCTGGGGAAAAAATGGCAAACCACTTCAGTATCTTTGCCAACAAAATCCTAATGGAATCCAGTCAGACATGAATGAAGACTGAACAAAACAACAATTATTAATTTTATAGATTATTAAATTATAGTTCTTTGAAAGCAGGGAGTCCCTTTTGCCTCTTTCTGTAACCCTAGAACTTAGTACAGTACCTGGCATATAGTAGATGCTTAATAAATATTTATTGATTTATTGTTTCTTTTTGATTGTTTGCAAGGACATTTCACAGAACAATCAAAACTGTATTTGTTTTTCTCTTTTGCCTCTCAAAATTTTCCTGCTGCATATCAATTTGGGTTTTACTCTGACCCATAGTGCCATATTTTCTCAGAGGAAATATTTTTTTCTGAGATTCTGTCAGTTATTACAAGCTTATCACATTGAGGCAAGGAGGGGGTAGTGAGAATTAGCCAAATAATGAGGAAAACAAAACCTACCCTTTCAGCTTTGGAATATACTATTACTTGTATATTCAGATCAATATCCTCTTCCTATTTAAACTAGCTCTGATTTAGCATCTATTGAGAAGACTGATGTTATGAACAGAATATTTATTTTTTTCTTAATAGTCAGAAAATATCAAGTGCTTTCTTTATAAAAATTGAAAGATCCATTTTGGAATCACAAAATTGTAGTCAATTGATCCCCATGGAACTTCAGAATGACTTGAGTTTGATTTAAAATTTAGAATCCCCAAACTTGACAAATTATATTCCCAGCTGTGTTCAAATAAAGCACCACGGGGGTTATAATGGGTACTGGTCCTTTCTAAGTCATATAGCGGAAATACAAGGAGTGTTTTCTTCAACAGAGTAATAGGATTACATTGGCAATAATGGTTCTTAGGTCTGGCTGTTCCCTGTGATTGCCTTTCTCAATACAAAATCAATTGAAAAATTAGAGTACAATATATGGGTATCTTGGCCCTAGAGAGCAGGTGAGAATTAATCAGAAATATCAGGTAAATGAGAACACTGAGCATTTTGTGGTAGAAAGATATGAAGGTGGTCTGTGCCGTTATTTTCTCTTCAGTGTCATGCTTACCTGGCATTCCATACATGCATGCTTGTGTATAATTTTAGCTTGCAAGAGCATAGTCATTCTATAGGATCACAGGATCTTATATTTAAATTTAGAAGCAACTTCAGAGATTATTAAATCTAATTCCCTCATTGGATAAAGAGGAAAGAAAAGCATGGAGAGAATAAGTAATTTGCCCAGTCACACAACTAGTAAGCGTTTATAGTGGGATTTGAATGCTGATCTTCATGACTCTAAATCACATACTCTATCTGCCTAAAATTTTGGCAGGAAGTTGGGGGAAGGTTTGTTAGGTGATGCTTACTGACAAGGAAATGGAAGAAAAAAGAAAATGTTTAATTGGGATTTTAACATCATTTTTTCTTTCTCCTGATCAATTATTTGAAGCTCAGATTGAGGTGGCACTACATATAATTCACTCAAGTGAATAGGTATTACCACAATAACCACTAATTATTAGTATTTTGCAGGAACATTACTATTTAATAGATATGGAAACTGTGGAGAAATTTTAAATAGAAGCAGCCAGAATAAAACATGTGGGAGAATGATAATAATCCCTATCTCATTTATCTTTTATGTACTTTAATGGCTTGACTTCTCTTCCCTTTAAATCTTTTTTCTACATCTCATTTTAAAAGCATTACGTGGGGAAACAACAATGTACATTCTCCTACAAAAAGATAAGTATATAGATTCGTAACAATTGCTCAAAAAGTCCCAAATATCCTTGTTGGAGTTTTTCTCTTCCCCCCCAAAAAAGAAAGACTGGGGAAAATAATATTTTCCCCAATCTTCTAATGGGAACCTATTTGATTTTAGGCTTACCAAATCATTCTGCTAACAATTTGGATATGCTATATCCAAAGCAGAAAAAAATTGCTGGCATTACATTTTAAATTAAAGAACACCAACTAAAATGATCTGTACTGCCAAGCATTTAAAAACTTGAATATTTCAAGATTCAAACTCCCTGCAAACCACAAGGCATAAACAATATTTTTTTGTGTGTACTATTCATGGTAAATATAAAGAAGATCCAATACCAATTTACCAAATGGCCTACAAATCAGAGTAATACTAAACTCTGTTCTGCTCCTAGTTGATAAATAACTCCCATTTACCTTTATGTAGAATCATTTCAAACACATCATATTGCCACTCTACACAACTTTTTAGACAAAAAAAGCATAGAGATAATAAAATATTTAGAGTGGAGAAGGCTTTCCATTCAAGCAATGGGAAAACTTATTGTTGGAATTAGCAATGCCAAAGCCAGTAAAAGGTTGACTCCACTTTGCTTTCTTTTAATAAAGGGCACTGATTGGGGAGAAGGGAAAATGATTTATGGTTTTCTGCCATAGCTACAGAACTTTAATCTATAGCTCAGGAAAGGGTGCAAGAGCAGCTTGAAAATTATGCTGAGCTTAATTATACTTAATGTGAATTATTCAGAAGTGCAGACAGAGACTAAAAATTTATTTCATACAAAGAAGCCTGACATTTTAATTGGTCCTTCAGAAAAGAGACAAAACAATTTCCTCTCAAGAAAATTTACATCTTCCCCATCAAAGCAGCAGCCTCAACTGAGCAGAACTTCATTAACAAGATTAATTATCGCTCCAGTGTCTGCCTCATCAGGTGTATGGCCCAGGTGAAAAGCAGAATGCAAAGTGACATCTGACATCATTTCAAACACACAGCATTGATTCAAATAGGGGAAAGTGACAGATTGAGGTCACTGTACCTTGGTCATTAGCCATTTTGTCAGGGTGTTCCACTGCAAGCAAAAAAACAGAGACACAGAGAGAGAGAGAGAACAAGAGAAAGAGAGAGAAAGAGAGAGAGAAAGAATATTATTAGACTTTGACAGCTCCCAGCAGAGAAATTGACATATCAAATCAACAATTTTGTTACCAAGTTTTCATATCAAAACCAGTATCCCATTGCACTGAAAATGTAGTGACCAGGATTAAAAGTAATATTTATATTTACATTTGAAAAGGTCTCCCAAAAATTGAAAAAAAGATACAATCATTGTAATTATTATAAAATCCCCAATATTCACCCTTTTAAAAACAGAAAACTTAATGGTTTTCTGGTGTTCAAATATTCTCTCAATATGATCTGAGAATAATTATTTTAATTAAAGGTAAAATTAGGAAGAAAAAGCAGGAAAAAATGAGAGCTCAACTACTAAATAATTACCTAAAGAAAGTTCATTCTGACAGATATTTTGCATTGTCAATGATCTTCGTATGATCATTCATAAGAAAGTTTATCCCATTTCCATGATGATGCCTCATATGACAATAAAAGAGTAAAATCTAAAGTAAGTTTGATAACATTTTAGAATCTGTAGAGACAGCAACACATTTTGAGCTGTCAGAGTCAGATAATTTATGAGTATTATGTAGGAAACTATTTCTTCATTACTTGAACAAAAAAAAAGCAGGTATCTTTTTGGTTAGAAAAGTTAAGACTTGTTTACCAATCTTGTTTTTTTCTATCAGATTATAAGTTTCTTGATGGCAAGGGATATATACATATATATGCATATATATATATATGTATATATACATATATATATAGGTATCATATCCTGAGAGTCTAGCAGAATTTGCCAGAGTAGATATTTATATGTATTTGTTTAATTGAATTAGATTGAATGTTGTGGATCTTTGGTCAGCTAATATTATTATTGCATGTTAGGACCTACTTCATCCTTTCAATGTAATACTTTGACAGTTACTTCAATGACACTAGGCTGTCTTTGGAACCTCTGGTATAGCTGCAGGAGTTTGCTTAGTTCCTTATGGTACTTTTCCAAGGATTAGTTATGTCCATCTGGGAATGCAGCACTGGATCAAGTCACTGAACCTTTTGGGACCTTAATTTCCTCAATAATAAAATGAGAGATTGGGCTGTATGACTTCTCATATTTCTTCTGGTTTTAAAGCTATATTCTATATGCTAGTTATGTTTATGCAGGAAAAAAAAGATGGGTTAAGGTTCACTTATTTCATTCCATTCTAGAGAGCTATCTCACAATGTATGCCCTTGGTCACAAGGAGATCAGACAAGGGAATATGGATGGACAAAAGCTCTTTTCATATTAATAGGATATATGTGTTTGCATGACAAGAGAACAGATTTGAGAATTAGGTAATCCACTTTTATATTAGTTTTTCAATGACATGTAGAAATAGTAAAAGCAGAAGGAGATTTTATAGAAAATGTGCTTTCTATTAAATCACAAGAAACATTTTTGAATAATGAGCTATTTTTAAAGAAAGTTTAAAAGATATACATAGAATTAGATTTGTATTAAAACTGAAGTTTACTTATTAGATAGACTTTTGTTAGATAAATCATAAGGCTATCTACCACTTTTACATTTCTTCTCCTCATCATTCAAGAGGGATAAAATTCAACTTCCCTTTGTGCCCTGAATATAAAAGTGTTACCTTATTGGCTTGTAGTTTAGTAGGGCACACTACAGAATTTAGTTCTCATATTGTGTCCTTGAGAAATACATTTGTGGTGTTACACAAATCATAGCATATTACTATTCCCAGGAGAATTCCAATTGCAAGTGACGCAAAGTACAATGGAAATATACATAGTAGGTGTAAGTAAGCTATAACAAAGCTTTTTAAACTATGTGTTATGATCCCACATGGAGTCTTGTAACTAAATGTGGGGGATTATTAACAAAATTACTATTTGTCAGTAAATGTTTCTTTTTGTACACCTATTTTATATACCCATATACCCAGGATTGTGTAAAAATTTTTTTGGTGAAAAGCTGTCGTGAGTGGAAAAAGTTTTAAGAAGTCCTAAGTTATATAGCATATTGCCACAGGGATCTGGGATCCAGTTGTAGGAAGACTCCAGAGAACATGGAATACATGGCATTAGGCCTGGATAAGAATCTTCTCATCAAGAAATAGGAAAAGTAGTCTTCTAGTGTTTGCTGATATATCTCCTGAGAAGGGTATTTCACTACTTTTTGAAACATCTTAACCCACTTTTAGAGAGGTGTAATTAAGAGGAAGTTTTCCATTACATCGAGACTATTTAGAACTTCTTCTTCTGGAATCAAGCAAAAGAAAAAAAAAAAAAAAGCCTATCTTGCTATCAGTCTCCTCCCCTCTGCAAGTCTTTTTCTCCAAGCCAAATATCAACAGTTCATTTGATTATTTCTCATATGACAACTTAGTTTCTACATCTCTCTTGTTGGGTTCCTTCCTCTGGTGATCTGTCAGCCTATATTCTGGAGACTATGAAGTCTTTGATCAGATCATTTATATTATTTGTTTATGATGATATATTTAATGTCATTTATCAGTTACAAATAAACAATGATGATATTGTTGTTCAAAAACAACAACAACAAAGGTCTTAGAGATTACAAATTATAGGCCAATGAATTTGACTTAAATTCTTAGTAAATTCTTCAATGCATTATTTAAAAGAAGTAGGAGAACCAGTGGTAATTGCTTATCTCAGGCAATATCAACATATCCAGCTCAGCTTCTTTTTAGGTGTGCCCATGGTCTACACTTGATTAACCGTCTAGTTTATCATTGTTTTTCTTAAAATATGACACCCTGAACTGAACCCATTTTGCTCTATGTGATCTGATTGAAGCAGAGCATATCAGATCTAGTGCCTCCCCACGTCTAGATTGTTACTCAATAAAGTTTAAGGATTGCATTCATTTTCTTATCTGCCATACCACACTACTGATGAGCTCATAATCTACTAAAATGCTTAGATGTTTGTGTATGAAAAAGACCTGTTCGGGGTTTTTTGAACCTATGTTGGAATATTCCATCACAAACATTAAATTGTATCTTATCAGATTCTGACCTTATATTTTTACCTCATACAAATCTTTTTGAATTCTGGCTTTGTCATCTAGTGTGTTAGTTTTCCTTCTAAACTTTGTGGAATCTTTAAATGTGATAAGCAAACCATTTTTTTCCCAGTTGTTAGTAAAATTGGGCCAATCAGGAGTCAAGTCCTATCATTTCTACCTTCATCACAACTGTCATTCTTTGAGAAAAAAAATGCCCCATTCTTTCCTTTGATACTGCAATCATCGTGATACAGGCCTTCTTTACCTCAAATCTGGATAATTGCCATAGCCTAATTGTTACTTCAAATCTTTCCCCATTCCAGTCCATTGTCCACTCAGCTTTCAGTGTGATCTTTCTAAAGGTCAAGTCTGACCATATCACCTTTTGTCCACCATTAAATAAAGTTTGGTGGCTCCCTTCATAACCTGGTCTTTTTGTTAACCTTTCCAGTCTTCTTAGCACTTAATCTTCTCCAAATATTCTGCGGCTTGGTCTTATTAGCCTTGTTGCTGTTTCTTGCACATAAAACTCATTTCCCTCTGAAAATTTTCACTAGCTGTCCCTTATGCCTGGGACTTTATTCTTCCTCATCTTTGATATTTAGCTTTATTGGCATTTTTTTTCAAATCTCACCTTTTTTAAAAAGACTTTTTAGGTCTTCCTTAATCTGAGTGCCTTCCCCTAAAACATTTTATTCTTTCTCTCTTACACACACACACACACACACACACACACACACACACATACACACACAGAGATAGATAGATGTACAGTATATACATACATATATACACACAAATACTCACATGCATACATATTGTTGCTGTCTTTCATTTTTGAAGAAATGATATCACTATTTACAATTGAGGTACTGTCACTGATCAGATCAGTATAAACTTATACATATACATAAATATACATGTGCATATATACACACATATATAGACACACAACACATGCAGATGCATGTATGTATGGATGTATGTGTGCATGTGTATTGTGTATATGTGTGTGCATTGTACACACATATATGCACACATGCTTATATATGTATATGTATATGAACATTTGACAAAGTTTTTCCTGATATTTTTGTGGACAAGATGGTAAGACATTGGATATATTCCCTATATTTAGAGGAAATTTAAATTAATTATATGGTTGGATACAAAGACTAGTAATTGCTAATTTAAAATCAATTTGGAAGGTCTTTATAGCAGTACCTGAGAAATCTCTAACTGGCCCTTTGGCATTTAACATTTTTAGTAACAAAAAGGAAGTGACCTGTTGATACATAAAGAGCGATGGATAAGAGATGCCATTATTTTCCACAAAACGTATGTTTTGATACATGAGTAGACTGTTTTGGAGGAAATATATCAAGACAAATATAAATCTAGCAGGATGAGACAGAGTAGAGACAAAACACACCAGAGATCCAGGGACACTTAAGTGTCAGCAAAAAGGTAGGGTAAGACTTAAAAATAGTACCCCAAATATAATATTAGAGGTTACTTTGCTGCCATAAAAGTTGCTTGAGGTAGAAGGAAAATAAGGAAGAAAGTCTTAGACCTCTCAGTGCCCAAATTGTCAAAAATATAAAAGAAGTGACAGATATATAGCCATCTATGTTACTGTCTAGAGACTCATCAGCACATACTCATTTTAATGGAAATATTTGCAGGTGGTAAAAGAAAACCTGCTTCATGTTCTTCATTTTCATTATTCGTTTTTCCTTTTGTCTTCAACTTAGTGCATTCATTATCCCCAGACTTAACTAAAAAGGCTTTTTTTTCCTCTTCAAAGTGACTAGAATTAATGTGCATTTTAATGGAAATTCCATATTCACTGTAACCTTATGACTCTTTTCTGTAGTTATTAATGGCTGTCTCGATATAACTTTGATTTTCTTCAGTTAAAGTACCAGACTCTGGTGATTATTGTTCCAAAGGAGAACTAAATAAATTCTGAGGTTTAAATTTTACTGGAGTTGAGAAAAAATATTATTTGTGCAAAGGATTTGTTTTTTCTTTTATCACTTATGAGGACCACTTGATTGTCCTCATAGGGAACATAAAGAAATGAATTTATAGGATGACAAGAGGATAGGATTTTAGAGGCCTTAGTTTTTCTTTTGTCCTATAACAGCTTTCATGACTGAAAGGAACTCTCAATCAAGAAACTCCTTTTATCAATGTGCATCAGCACATGTTCTGCAAATGTAAGCTTAAAAAGTTGCCCAGGACCCTGAGAATTTAAATAATTTAGATAATGTGTCACAAAGTGGGATTTGAATCAAAGTTTCCCTTGGAATCCAAGGAGATCCAATTCAAAATTTCCTATTTCCCAATACATCTTTCAGAGATGTTCCAATTCCCTCATTTTATAGATGAGGAAATGAAATTCTTTAGAGAGTTGAAGTGATTTGTCAATATCACAGACTGAAATTACCAATTATTACATAGAATAAGGATTTAAGATAATATAGTATGAAAGAGCACTGGAATAAAAATTTAGAGAAATGTTTTAGTCCCAAGTTGCCTCTAAGTAATTGGGTAAAAATTTGCAAATCACTTATTGAATCTCAGTTTCTTTCTATTATTGAGTGGATGGATTACTTTGTTCTCTAAAATCCCTTTCAGTTCCATCATTTATGACTTTGTGACTTGAGGTATTTTGTGATTATAACAATTCATCTTCCACCTTATGACAGGGATGACGGAACTAATGAAGTCCTACCACCTGTTATTTTCTTATAATTGTTATTTACTCACTATCTCCCTGTGAGTAACAACCCCTAAATTTTACTTCCCATTTTCTTATTCTCATTATCCATAATCCTCTCTCCTATGACCCAATCTTACTATATCTCTACCTTTTGCTGTACTCTCTGGAATTTCCATTCAATAATAAATAAACTTCTCTTCATTCTGAATTTCTTCCTTTCATAATCTTTTCATCTACTTGCATTCAGAGAACTGATTTCATCCAGATGATAATGTATTCCTTGCCATTTTTCCAGTTTTTACTGTGCTTTCTCTCTCATATCCTTGGACACACTAGTTCAGAGAGGAGAGATAGAGACTACCTGTTCTTCATAACCTCTTAGACTTTTCCTTTTTGGCTATCACTCAATAAATTCTCTTTCAAGGTTTTATTTTCTGAAAAAATCTCACTGTATGTGAATAATATCTATTCCTACTATCCCATATCCCATCCCAAATCATTCCCCTTCCTTTCTCAAAAAGTTTTGTACTTAGGGTAGTCTTTCTCTTGTCCCTAACTTCTGCTCTTATTCTACATTTATCTTAAAGTTCCCTTAAACACTCTGACATATCATTCCTCAGTATCTTTAAATCCTATTATCTAGTTCTCCACTCTAACCCAGTCACACTCAGGACTGTTAATATCCCAGATGTTAAAATGACTCACACATGTTCTACTTCTTTGATCAAAGGTTTAGATATTCCTTTAGCTGACTAAAATTCCTATCATGCTATATCACTCTACATGTCATTGTTTTTAAACATTTTCTTTGCACTCATCATCACCTCTAATACTTCATAATACATTACTAAAAATACTTTTTAAGTCTTATTAATTCCTGAAATAACTCAAAGCCATGAGTTGAGGAATAAATTGTCTTTAGTTGTGATAACAAGGTACCAAACCTGCCACTTTCAGTTGGCAATAGATTTCCCAACTCCAAGACCCATGCAAAAGGTTCTTATACCTTTTATACCTTATACCTCCTTTAGGAGAAGAGGGAGAGGATGTATAATGAGGTAGCAAAGCTTAATCAGAAGATAGTAGAAGCTTTTGACAATCAAGGCAAGGAAAATCACTTCGTCTTGGCTAATTTGCCCTTGATGCTATGATTCTGAGATGCAGATTATGCTAGATTTCTATATAAAATAAAATTTTTAAGGTGGAGGGTGATGGAGGATCAACCTAGTCAAGAGTAAATATGCAAAGAATACAAAGACATTTATGAATTCTGACATTATTAGGATCATTAAGAGAGTGGCATTCCATATTACATTTGGTATTAATATTTGTTTATCATTATCTTTACAATTTTCTGTCAATCTCACACTCTGGTTGAATTTCTTCCCTTCTCAATTGAGAGTCAATTCAATTCTACACTGACTTATACTCCCAAATACATTGCTTCCTTCTTTACTGCCACACATCTTTCTTAATACTCCAGTCCTGGATTACTCCTATTGTTTATCTCCTCTACTCTTACTCATGTGTTTACTAAACAAACCCAGAGAAATTCAGACATCAAGTTGGCTGTGTCTATGAGAAATTTATATTATCCATTTTTTTGGCTGAGGCAATTGGGGTAAAGTGACTTGCCCAGGGTCACACAGCTAGGAAGTGTTAAGTGTCTGAGGCCAGATTTGGACTCAGGTCCTCCTGACTTCAAGGCTGATGCTCTATCCCCTGCACTGCCTAGCTGCCTCTATATTATCCAATTTCAACTAGTTCCTAGCTCCACACTATTCCAAAGCAATCCTTTTATTCCTCCTTGATTGAATTCCTATGCTATTTCCCAGAAAAACTGAACTAAGACATCTCTCCTCTACTTATGCTTTCCAAAGATGCTCTTCTACATCCTCTCATTTGGGTACCAAACCTCTTAACTGTATGTAAACTCTCTTTCTCTAAATCCTAAAACTCCTTGACATTTCCTCTTGTCCCTTTCTTTCCTCTCATCTCTGAAAATAAGATCGTTCTCCTATTTTTCAATATAAATTATCTACATGTGTCTTTGATTCCATCCACAGATTATATTCCTCAAAGCAATCATCTCTGCTGGTCTCTCTTCAATCCTTCCCTACCCTAATTGTTCCTTCCCAACTTCAAGGAAACATGACTAAGTCTTCCCATTTTAAAAACACAAAACAAAACAAAAATCCTCTTCATATGTCTTTCAATCCCTTTAAGATATAATGCTATATTTCTCCTTCCTTTCAAAACCAAAATTTTAGTGTGGGGGGGATAAATAACAAACAAACCAAAAAAAAGAAAAAAACCCAAACATTTTTTTATCCACTTCCTCTCCTCTTATTCTTTACTTCTTTGCAATGTAGGTTGTGACTTTATTCAGCAGAAGACTTTCTCCAAAATTACCAGTGATCTTTTAAATGTCATTCTTTTTGTAATTTAAAAAATCTTTATCTTTCTTGATCTCTCTGCTGCACTCAACAATGTTGACCACTCTCTCATCCAGAAAACTTTTGTCTCCCTTGTTTTCTCTGGCATTGTTCTTTTCCTATGCATTTTTCCTTTCCCTTCTCAATTTCTTTTGTTGGCTAACCATTTATATCATATTCCCTAACTGTTCTGCTCTGGGCTCTCTTCTTTTCTCTTCTCATACTCTCTCAATAAACTCATTAGCTATTTAATTATAATCTCTATCCTAATTACTCCCAAATCTATATATCCAAGCCCTAATCCCCAAATTCCAGTTGTATATCACCAACTGCCAACTAAACATTTCAAACTGCATGCCCTGAAGATATCTCAAAGTTAACATGTCCAGAACAGAATTCATTAACTTTCCCCCAGATATCATCCTCAACTAAAAGTTCCTATTTTATGTAAGAAAGTAACTTCAAATTTACACATTTTGAAGCTGTTATTTTCTTAACTTTATATTTCCTTTGACTTTATAAGAGATGATAATCTAATCTTTGGAATGTTTTTACAGAGCAGATGAAACTTAGTTTTAGGAGAAGTAAGGACTATCTTCAAGGAGGGTTAATTGTAGAGGACATGGACTTGGCACATACCTATATAAAAACACAATTAGCAATGAAATAGTGTCCCCTTAGCAGTATTTTCAATAGATTCCTTTGAGCTTCCTGATTTCAGGAGTACAGATGAGATTCTCAAAGAAAACAAAGAAGGTTGCTTTCTGATGAAATGGAGAGAGGATTACTAAAACAGCTTTGTGAGTTAAATTTACTTAGAGAACAACTGAAAATGTTACTTTGAGGTTGATTTACACTATTATAGCATCACATTTCTTCAGATGGATGAATTTTTCTGCCAACAGAATATTTGTTATGATAAGAGACATGCAAGTGACTTACATGTCCTTTGTTAATTATAATTTAGGGCAGGAAGCACCAACATTTTTGCATAATTCAGAATGAACTCAGGATATCACACCATTTTTCTCCCTTTACCTTATGGGTTAGAGTAAGAATTGTAAAAATTCCCAGACTCTTATTGAACATGACATATTTAGGAGGGCAGACATTAAACATTCATATTAGAGAATTGGATTTATTCCTCATGGACTACTACAAGTTATAACAACTTCCTAGATTTATCTTTGTGGTATATTCTGATATTCTCATTTCTAGGAATCATTTCCCAGATGAATTTTAATACTTTAGGAAAAATATATTTGGATAGTATATCCAGTTCACTAAATAATCTTTGGGGGATTGTTATCTATCTCCGCTTGTGAAACTTGTGATGTCTCATTACCCTGCCTATTTATTATATTTGGATGCCTTGATTCATTTTATGCTCTCCCTGAGATCTTTTAGTTGGCACAAATTGAAAGCATGAAATTAAGCTGGCACCCATCTAGGTGATGGAGATGAAATGTTTGTAAAGTATTATCTAGTCAAATTTCATGGAAGCATAATGAATAACCAGGATTCTCCAAATAATTCATTTGGAGTGAAAAATGACTTGGTCACATAAGCCTTAAAAACCTAATTAGAGCATAATAAGCTCAAAACAAATGTATAAAATTTTTCTTTTCTTTGTTCCTCTCAATCTTCTTCCTAGCTTGCTCCCCCTTGTCCCCCAGAAACAAAGAAACAGAAAAAAAGACTTGTCTTACTTTATTAAGAACTGTCATATGGGATCCTGTAGGTTCAAATTGAACATTTGGCTGTGTGCTTGCTGTGGGCACTCCTATAAATAGGTATCAAAAGCCAAATAGTATATGCCTCAGAACTATAGGTTTTCCCAGTTCATTTCCCCTTAGAACATGAGGAGCAGGGGTAGAGAGAAGCTAAGTCCAGTACACACAAATGATCTGAATCTTCTTTTTGGAAAGCTAAATAATTGCATTATGATTTTATCCAATCATCATCATCATCATCATCATCCACTTTTCTTTTCTATTGCTTGATAGCTTCACAAAATACTTTATCCTAACTGATCTTTCAGGTAGATGGCCTGTAATCCTCTCTTATATAAGAGAAATCTAAGAATGTTCAGAGAGATTAAATGCCAGATATCTAGGGTTTCACAACAGTGTTCTGAAATCATGAGATTAAGCTCTATGGGTGACTGGTTGTCATACATATCAGAGTATTAGGTACTGCCCCATTTTTACACAGTCATTTTTAAAATTATTGAAAGGTCAGAAAAAAGGCATTTCACATGGAATACATATTAAAATAATTTTTTAAAAGTTTCTGTTGAGGATCTTGAGAGAGGGAAGAGAAACAGTTCCTCAGATAAATCTAAGTAATGAGATCTGGGTAAAAGCAGAGCAGAGGAAAAAGTACTGACTGATGATAAAAGTGGATATAGCACATTGTGTAGGAACAGCTAATTTAAATAGGATCATTTTTAGGAAATCATAATTTATTACTGAGGAAACTTGACATTAAAAATTTTGGTAGAACTATGGGATTATTATATAATAATTATATAATTATATAATAATTATATAATAATATAATAAAAATATGTATTTTGGGTTCCTCAACCTACATGGATTGAGTCACTTTACATGAACATGCTTTGATTTGAGGTATTAGAAGTCAAATTAGAGGATAAACATCAGAAAGCAGATCAGAAATCAGTGACCAAAGAAGTTAAATGTAGGAGAGAGATCAGAGAAGCTGAGAACCTTGTTTTTTCATTAAGCCAAGACATCAGAAACTAGTGGAGCTGAGAGACTGACAAAAACTGATACCAGCTGATTTTTCTGTTTTTGATGTGGGAAGTGGATCTGATTTGAGAAAAGTTTTACTTTTTGACAAAAAAAAAAAAAAAAAACTGGGGAAGGAGAATCTTCTGCACAGCCTGAAAAGCTGACCAAGGGAAGGGCTGCCTTGCTCTGAGAATCATTCACAGCTTGACAAAGGGAAAACTTTCAACAATCTAGCTCCATTTCTTTCAACTTTGCTCTAAGATTCAGACTTTAGAAAGCAAAACATAAAAATCTGTTTAGAATGAAGAGTATTACTCATCATAAACTGTGATTATGGGAAGCACAGCAATGAGGACTCAGGAATAATTAGAGTATGAAGCTGTGTAGTTCTTCCACATTAGGGTTGCCCTTTATCACCTTTTTGTAGCCACTGACAACCTTACTTTGAACTGCTCCCTCCCCTTCTCTTCTCCCCTCCCCCAGACTTGCTGGTGTTTGTCCAGTTCGGGATGAGTAAGTCTTGATAAAGAGAGAAAAAGGAGGTTTCTGGGGCCAGCTAGTCACCCACCCTCTATATAATAAAATGGTCCCATGGGATGATAGATATAGATATCCATCCCTCTGTCTCTCTCTCTGTCTCTGTCTCTCCCCCCCTTTCTCTGTCTCTGTCTCTCTCTCTGTCTCTCTCTGTCTCTGTCTCTCTCTGTCTCTGTCTCTCTGTCTCTCCCTCTCTCTCTCTGTCTCTCCCTCTCCCTCTCTCTGTCTCTCTGTCTGTCTCTGTCTCTGTCTCTCTGTCTCTCTCTGTCTCTCTGTCTC
>JAJPUD010002240.1:116346-174668 GCA_023553655.1 Myrmecobius fasciatus
GTCTCTCTGTCTCCCCTCTCTGTCTGTCTGTCTGTCTCCTCTCTCTCTTCTCTCTCTCTCTCCTCTCTCTCTCTCTCTCTCTCTCTCTCTCTCTCTCTCTCTCTCTCTTCTCTGTCTCTCTCTCTGAGGCATTAAATGTCAAATGTAGGATTTAAACCTAAGCTCACTCTTCTTTCCAGGTCACCATGTTCAGTCATTTAGAGATCAAGTAACCCTTCCTTTGAACATTTTTCATCATCTTGAAAACATGTTTAAACACCATCTAGTGAAATTCCAAATTATTTCAGCCATCTACAAGAAGATTAAAAATTCCTTTTGTTTCTTTTAGGGCATGGATATCTATGATTCTTCTGAGAGCTATTTTTAATCTCTGAAGTATGCAGCACTTTCCTCTGGAAATTATACAGTAAGAAAATGTTCTATGTTGCCCTAGTTGCCTAAAATAAACACACCACTTCCATATGAAATTTTCTTCCTTGCCATTTTCAATACTTCCTTTTACCTACATGGACAATAGCCCCTGAAAGAAAACACTTAGACTTAGTTCCATTACAACATTCACATAACTCATTGCTTTTCCTTTTTATCCCTTTACATAAAATGGCTGATGGATTTCATTATATTTTGAATGCAGCCAATACACATGAAATCAATACAAAAATTTCAAAAGGACTCTAAGAGAAAGTGAAGTGTGTCTGTCTCACTGGAGACTGCCAAAAACTTGACCACATAATAGATCGATGTTTCACATTTTGGTTTTAGCATAAAGGGTTATTTTACATGTTAATATACTATGAATTTTCATCACAGTTCTGCTGCCTCATAAGTATTGTGGAGAAAAGTTTCTGAAGCTTTCTCCAACACTGCTTTAGAAAAATCTCACAGAAGCATATTAACAACAGGAAAAATTTCCAACCTTTCAATGTTCTGAAAACAATGGGGTCAGAGAGAGGCCCCACTCCTTTGGAATTTCGTGCTTGAATTCTAAAGTAGTACACTGTGTCAAGGTTAAGATCCATAATTTGATGAGTCAGTCGATCACCACTGATTGACTCCATAATCCAGTCATCAATTGGGGTATTTTTGTCCAAAGTATAGAAGAGGATGTAAGCTGCAAAAATATATAAACAAACAAACAAACAAACATTGAGGGTGTTAACAAATGGAACTGTATGTTGCCATTTTGGTCCAAAATATATTTGCTTTCCTGTTACCATTTATAATGTTGATGGTACATTAAAAAATATAGCACAGTATTATACTTATAAGTTAATGATTTTCACCCCCACCCATATATATCATTGGAATTGAAGAAATAATGTTACAATAATGCTCAATATTTCTATGAGGAAAGAATCATTAGAAACAAAAAATATTGAATAAATTTCCAAATAAATTATATGTTTTACATAAATTTTGGCTGTCAAGTATGCTGGTAAGTTTCATGAAGATGAAAATAGATAAATATATAGATGAAAGTTTTTTGTGCTTTGACTGTAGAGAGACAATAAAATTTATTTTGCTATAAAAATTCTTCTCAAATGCCGCATTAAGGTACAGTCTTAACCAAGTTTCTCTCTAGAGCAGTGAAGTGTAGCCAAATACAGAGAGGTTCTTTAGTAAGATAATAACTAAGTGATAAATTATTTGTGCAATAAAGAAAAAAACAAAATGGACCTTAGTTTTCAGTAGCACTTTTCTGTTCTTGGAATACTGGTGGAAGAATGCTAAAAAGGAGGAAAATGGATACTAACATTGTATTACCTTTTAATGCTAACTGAAGGCACCCTAGATAATTATTGTTAGCAGGTCTCCTCTGCTGCTCAATACTTAGTGAATATAATAGTGAAATAGTGAAAATGCTGAGAACATTGGAGGACAAATTACTTCATCTAGAATAAATGAAAAAGGATAGTGAAAAGTGAGGGGATTATCCAACATGAACCTAGATTTGGGGGAAACTGATTACAAAGAATTTAAAAACAACAAAACATAGGATAGTTCAATCCAGAGCAGGTGAAAATTTCCTAAAAAGAGAAGGGATTCTAGAAAGAGAAGAAAGAGAAAGTCTAAAAAGATTAATATGTATGCATAGAGAGTTCACCAACTAAATAAGATTTTATAAAGACATATACTGAAAATACATGCAAGGACAGGTAATGCATGATGAATAGAAAAGTGCAGCAAGATCTTGTAAAAATTTAGCCTTAGGGCATGAATCACAGAATGAGCTGAGGTGATTAAGGAAAACTAAGAATAACAAATTTGAAGCTGCACTGGGGAAAAGAGATGGATCATGGTAGGATTAGTTCTGTTGCTGATGATAAATAAGAAGATTAATTGATAATGGAGAGGAGACAGAGTTTCTTGAATCTTGTTTTACTTATATTTCCAACCTTACTTTTCAGTTTTTTTAACGTGTTGTGTTCCATTATTAAATTGTAAATTCTTTGAGGGTAGGAACTGTCTTTTGTTCATATTTATATCCCCACTACTTAATAAAGTTTCTGGCACATAGCAGGCATTTAATCAATGTTCAACTATGGACAAATGCATTTTCCCAAGTCATTCAATAACATTGGAAGGTTCTTAGAGAATGTACCTTGCAATTCCATAGCTCAAAGCAATAAGGATCTGTGGAGCCTAGAATGAATTTAAAGGAAAACTCATTTGCTAAGTGATGATGGCAGAAGAGGGCCTGAATATGTTAGTAGAGATCAAATATACCAACTCTCCTATTATTGAATGTTAAGGATTATGAAGAACAATAGTATTTTTTTTAAAAAGCTAGTTTCACTGAGCACCAGATGATGTAAGGTATTTTCAAGTTAAAAATCTAGACTAGAGGCCTTACTTTAGTGCTCTTGTCATTGTATGATTATCATTTGGGCCTGCACACTAATCCATTGGCTATTTCTTATTCTGGACACATGATGGACCTATCTTCACTAGACTTCATAATTTACTTTACAATGGCTTCTCCATGCTTTTATTCATCAGGTGTTTGTTTCATTCTAGTTTACTTATGCCCATCAGGCCTCTCTCTCTAATTCTGTTTCTCTGATTCCAACTTTAATTTTCTAATGATTATAACATTCCATGACTTGAAAGCAGACACTTGGGGCAATATGGTGGTCAAGTAGACAGAGGACTAATGTGGGAGTCAAGAAGACATGAGTTTGAATCTAGCCCCGTACCCATAATAAATGTATGAACCTAGACAAGTCACTTAACCTCTCTCAACCTCAGTTTTCACATTTCAAAGATGGGGAAAATAATAACACTTACCTCTCAGGGTTATTGTGAGGACCAAGAGATATTAATATACGTAAAATATTTTACAAACCCCCAAATGGCATGAAACTGTGCCCTCATTTATACCACCCTCAAAATAATATCGATGTTAAAAGTTGGGTTTTTGTTTCAGAAAGAATCTTGAGTTTTTTTTAAAGCACTACAAAATATCAAAATGTAAACCAGTCTATCTCCTGTTCCCATGTAGTTCTCAGCCAAGCTCACTGTTCACATATGGAGTTGATATATAATATCTATCTATGGCCATTGGAAAAAGGATGATCTATAGTTATACAGGACTGGAAAATCAGCACATTTTTCTTAAATAGATAAAGTTGTGGGATAATGAGTTGGGTCCAGAATTGAATAAGAGAAAGAGAATGCTAGCTTTCTTTTGGAAAAAAAAATACAGTACTTTTAATTTTGCCAAGTTTCTCCTTGAAATGCTGGTTCACACACACACACACAGAGAGAGAGATATATATTAAATATTTATGTATATTTTGATGGTTAATGGAGATTAGAGTATATCCTATGACTCAATGAATAATTGAATGCATAGAATGACATGCATTTAGATCAATGAAACCAAAGATTTAGCACAGCTTAAAACAAATTTATTGCCCTGAAGTCAGGAGGACCTGAGTTCAAATCTGGGCTCAGACACTTAACACTTTCTAGCAGTTTGATCCTGGGCAAGTCACTTAACCTTAATTGCCTCAGCAAAACAAAACAAAACAAAATATATTTATCATAAGCTAACATAAAAAGATTCATCCTTTAATAAACATTGTGTACTTTTAAAACTTCTTTCTACATACATTCTCATTTTCCTATTCTTAATTTTAGTGCTTTCACTCTGTAGATTACTTCCCAAATCTCCTGTATGTAACTAATTGGTATATAACTATTTTTGTGGTATCTTCCTCATTAGACTTAGGGTCTCAAGCTCCTTGAGACCAGAAGAGTCAATAAACATTTTTCTTTAGTGTCTTCTTTATGCCATATACTGTACTAAGCTAAGCACCGGAGATACAAAGAAAGGCATAATATAATTCCCGACCCCAAGAAGTTCCTAATCTGGAAGACACACAAAAAAAGAAGCTGAAAAATACAGGTGAGATGGATTACCCAGGGCCTTGAAGTCATGCAACAAGGCTGGCAGGATGCAGAGAATTCAGAATTTCAGAATTGATTTCAGTTTGCAGAATCATGAGTTTCTGGAGAAAATGAAATTCAGAAAGCAGCAAGGTATGAAATGATGAGAATTCCATGTTTGTCCTCCTTAAATGAGGGAGTATCAGTGAGAAGCTCTCCAAATTCTACTTTCTACCCTTTCTAAGCAGAAGGAAAGAGGGATCCCTGGGTCAGGAGGTACTGAGGAGGTAAGAGTTTCAGAATTAATTTCAATTTTCAGAATAATGAGTTTCTAGAGAATGGTGAAATCTAGGAAACAGATTGGAAATGGTAATAATAGATTTTTTTTTTACCTTTCTCTGTATCCCCAGTGTTTAGCACAGCACCTGGCACAAAGTAGGTACTTAATAAATGGATGTTTGTTGACTAATTTACTGAATGACTTATTAAAACATAGTGAATTAGGCAGGAAGGTATTGTTATGGCCATTTAACAGTTGAAATTAAATATCAATTGGGGTTAAGAGATGACCAAAGTGACACAAAGTTTTAGTAACATATTTGAGATAAGAATTCAAATATTCTAATTCAAAGTCAAGAATTCTATTTCCACAAATAATTGAATATTTCTTCTGATATATCTAAGTAAGTACTTCAGAGAATAGTTTTCATAAATGGATAACATTTATTCTGAAGTACTAGATGCACAGAATTTAATAGAGGAAGGAACCAGAGGAATTATCAAGCACAATTACTTTTTATACATGAGAAAACTGGGTACACATTCTTTTTTTCAATCTTTTTTCTTCATTTTTATTGTGTTTTTTTCTGGTTTTATATATATATATATGTATATGTATACATATATATTTTTTAACTTTTTAAATACACATTTCTTTATAAATCATGTTGGGAGACAAAAATCAGAACAAAAAATAGAAAAAAAGAAGTGAACATAGGATGTGCCGATTTATATTCAATCCCTGTTGTTCTCTTTCTGGAGGCAGATGGTGTTTTCTATCCAAAGTTTATTGGGATTGCCTTGGATCACTAATCCGCTGAGAAGTATCAAGTCTTTCATAGTTGATATCACACAATCTTGCTATTATTATGTACAATGCATTCTTGGTTCTGTCCAGCATAAGTTCATGTAAATCTTTCCAAGCCTTTCTAAAATCAGCTTGTTCATCATTTTTATAGAATATTCCATTCTTTCATATATCATAATTTAATCAGCCATTACTTAATTGATGGGCATCTACTCATTTTCCAATTCTTTGCCACCACAAAAAGAGATGCTACAAACATTTTTGCACATGTAGATTATGATTTTCTTGGGATACAGACGCTGTAGTGCCACTGCTAGGTCAGAGGGTATGCACAGTTTTATAACCCGTTGGGCATAAGTCCAAATTGCTCTCTATAATGATTGGATCAGTTCACAACTCCACTAACAATGTATTTGTGTCCCAGTTTAATGATAAATGCAACATTTATCATTATCTTTTCTTGTCATCTTAGCCAATCTGAAAGGTGTGAGATGGTATCTCAGAGTTGTTTTCATTTGCATTTTTAATCAATAGTGAATTAGAGCATTTTTTCACATGACTACAGATGGCTTTAATTTCATCATGAAAAATGTCTGTTCATATCCTTTGACCATTTATCAATTGGGGATTTTTTCAATTTTTCTCTACTCAAAATAATCTGTCACTGATATTTCACAAAAATTAAGAATAATGACTCTGGTATTATATTGAAATTAGTTAAAATAAAAGAAATTATTGTTTAAAATCAAAATATCATGTGATCTCACATCAAACAATACTTGAATTATCACATAATCTCCTAAGTCTTTTTGCCTCCATTCTCTTCCCTGTCTTTGATACACTGGACTGTTAATATTCTTAAACACAATAGATTTCTAATGCTTATACCTTAAAGAAAATCCTTGATTGGCATTTAAGGCTACCTACAATTAGATCCTGACCTAGTTCTCTAACTGTATCTACCACTACTTTTTAACAGAATGAATTATTCTAATTGGCTGATCTTGACACTCCTCCTTCCCACCCCTCAAAAAAACTGACAGTTTCTTAATTGTTCTTATGTCCTATAGTAAATGTGTTCTAAAGATAATTTCAGAAGAGGGAAGAGTTCCAAGAAAGGTGTCTAGCAATGAGGAGTAATTGACCTTCTAAGATCACTAATTTAAAGAGAGAACATTCAATGTTTTGCAAATATAAACTCTGGATCATTCATTGGAAAGTAAATAAAATAGTTTTTAGTCATAGCTCTTAGGGCCTAATATAGAAATACTTCCACATTATGTTTTTTTTCTTTTTCTCTCTGACTCTTTTTGTCCTTCTTATCCTCTTTCTTCTTTTTCTTTCAAACATTTGGCTAGATTCCAAGGTGTGAGGTTGGGAGATAGCCTGGAACTTCTGTTGCCTTCAGTGTCCAGTCATCAGAATTACTTTTATATGAATATGGAACATATGCTCCATGCATTATCATTTGTTCCATACCCTCTTGCCCTCACCCACCCTGGTATTCATGGAGTACAGCAATGCCACACTCCAGAATTCAAATGTGTTGGAAGATGAAATATAGCATACATACATACACAGTTCTGATGTGAATAAAAATATTCAAGTGGTGTTCACTGTTTGAGGGAGCCTTTTTATATAGATAATTTTGTTCTTGTGAAAGTGTAAATATATGTAGAGGGAATGTGGAATATTTATTTCATTTTTTTTTCTTTCTTTAAAGTCAACTTATCATGTTAGAAAGTTGCTAGCTTGACAGGGTAGAATGTAAAGCTAATATCTAGTAAAAAGAATATAATTGTTAGAATTGCCTAAACCTTCCTGGAATAAGGTGTATAGCTCCAATGACAGAAGTGTCCCATGTTAATCTTGGTAGTTCTAGTAAATGGTAGGGTCTGACTATCTGTTTGTCTGGAAATGATATAAAGAAGTAGCCAGGTGGTACTATGAAGAAAGAGATAAATCTGGAGTCAGTCAAATCTCAATTTAGACAATTACTAGTGATTCTGGGTAAGTCACTTAATCTTTGCCTGCCAATCTATTATATGAAGGGAGGATTATTAGGACTTCCTGTCATGAGCATCAAATGAAATAATATTTATAAAACACTAAACATAGTGCCTAGAATATAGTAGATGTTTAATAAATGCTTATTTCACCCCCTCTCCACCCAAATCCAATCTGTTCCCATTTCAGACTAATAAGATAGATGGAAAATGATATGAAAGATGATCCTGATAAGTTCTTGGATGTCACACACTCTTTTACTCCTTAAAAGCCTTTTATATCAAAATCCAAGGGAAGAGAGACTATCTAGGAGGAAGAGATAATTAACAGCTGGAAAGACATCAAAGATTATGAGGCCTGAGAAAAAGTCTTTGGATTTAGTAATGATGAGAGACTTTTTTTGTGAAATTGGTCTCAGTGATTTAGGAGTCTAGAAGCTGGATTTCAAAAGGGTTGAGAAGTACATGACAGGTGAGTCTGTGGAGGCAGAAAGAGGGTAGAGATTTCAAATTATTGTTTTAGGAACTATCAGGTAAGTAAGGAAATACAGTAAGTAAAGGAATCTTGGTAATATTAGAGATACACAGACACTACACACACACACAACCAAATATGTTCATATAGAGAGAGAGAGAAAAAGAGAGAAGATAGAAAGAAAAAAGAAGTAGTAGTAGTAGAAGAAGAAGAAAAAGAAGAAGAAAGAAGAAGTAAGAAGAGAGAGTTGAGAGATGAGAGGAGAGAGAATGATTAATGGCATCATCTTTCAGAGGAGATGGCACAGAAGACAAGAGGGATCCAAACGGAAGAGCTGTCCTTGGCAGAGAAGAGGCACATCATTCTCAGAGACTGGACTAAAAGAAAAGAGAATGAGATGGGTTTGAGGTATGGAGTAAGGGAGAAAAAAAAACCCATACTTTTATTGGATGATCCTTGAATTTCTTAGTGAAAAAGGAATTTGTCTTCTACTGAGAGACAATCATTAAGACCTTGACTTTGGAGGAGAATATTTGGAACAGATTGCAAGGAATATGACATAAAGTCAAGAATAAGCCTATTGTGATGAAGCAATAAGGAGTTATTGAAGTATAATTCTGCGAACTCACAATGGACTCAGTTGGCGCAGTTGTGCCATTTCTTCCATCTGTGCTCAATATCACCCCGGTAGAACTGGAGAAAGTGTGTATCTTAGGATAATCAGATTTGAAGTTTGATAACAATAAGATGAGTGGGCAAGACATTCAAAGACAGATGACAATGTACCACTCTACTAGTCAGCTCTAAGCTCAGGACTATGAACAGGAAAATGTGTTATCAAAGCAGGGGTGATAGACTGCAAGAACAGGGAGTTATGAAGAAATAAAACATGAAAGAAGGATAAACCTGCTTAGGAAGATAAAAAGAATATATAGAAGCCAGAAAATTATGAAAATTTAATTTTGGATCATGGAAGTAGAAAGAGGAATACCATAGTTCTAGTAGCAAATTTATTTTTTTCCCTGAGGCAATTGGGATTAAATGACTTGCCCAGGGTCACACAGCTAGAAAGTATTATGTGTCTGAGACCAGATTTGAACTCAGGTCCTCCTGACTTTAGGGCTGGTGCTCTGTCCACTGTACCACATAGCTGCTCCTAGTACCAAGTTTCTTGAGAAAAGAGGAATAACTTATAATCCAAAAAGTTAAAGCAACAAGAATTTGGACTGGAAAATAAAGATAGATGGAATGACCCTCAGAAGCAAAATAATTAAGTAATGGTATCAAAAGTAGACTCTGGAAATGGCAGTGAGCTGAAGAGAAAATGTCTTTTAATTTTGACCCAGAGATTCAAGGTCATGAGAGGAGAACTAACTTTAATGGAGAGGATGGCTAGAGATTCAGCATCTTTTAGAGCAAGGGAGTTTTATAAGTATAAAAAAATAGAAAAAAAAATATAGGAGGACGACATCCAAGATGAAAGATATTAGATGATGACATGATTATTTCTCTTTATCAAATATCAAATTTGAAAGCTGTAATCTTCTTGAGATCAGAAAACATACCTTCTATTTGTATGTGTATCCTACTCTAGCACTGCTCATCAGAATCTGCATACAATAATTGCTCACATGCTAAAAAGTGGCTATACTTTCCCAATACATTTGTTTTATGTATACTAATTTTAGAAAGACCACATGCACTTTTTTGGAAGCCAGATTGCTAGTTGGTAGTTATTTAGTTAACAAGCATCAATCCAATGATCTGAAAGATGTAGTACCATCCCCAAAGATACTTGAATTAAGATGAGAGAATTTAGGTAATGGTAACATCTAGATCATCATGGATTACCTTTACTTTCATGGTTCTAGACTAGTTTTTAGACTAGAATATAGTTCCAGTTACATAGAAACTATAAAAAATCAATGCTGTCTTTTTTTTTTCTTAAAAGGGACAACTTGGTAGCACAGTGGAATCAACCTTGGGCTTGAAATCAGGAAGACTCATATTCTGGAGTTCAAATTTGACCTCAGATATTTGCTAGATGTGGGATCGTGAGCAAATCACATATGCCTATTTGCTTTATCTATAAAATGGACTGGAGAAGGAAATGGCAAATCACTCTGGTGTCTTTACCAAGAAAACCCCAAATGGAGTCATGAAGGGTTAACTGATTGACATGCCTGAAGAACAACTCTTCCCTAAAATTATTTTCAAAAAAAGTTCTTACCAGAATTATAAGGTACCTTTTCCTTAAATCATGATCATTTAAACTAGTCTCTCACTGAAAAATAGGATCCCCTTTAAAACATCTGGATGGCTAGTCGACTAGCCTCTGCCTGATCATTTCCAGAAATAGTGACTCACAACTGAGATGGCTATCTATCCCCCTTTTAAAAAATTTTTGGGACACATTGAGCTATCTCTTTGCAATTCCCTGTCCTTCCCCCATCTCACTCTTATTTTTTCCATCCTAGTTTTATCTGCTCTTGCAACTACATAGAATAATTCTAATCCCTCTTCCATGATAAAATATATTTTAGGCATTATTCAGTTATAATATATACAATTGTAAATACCATCCTTCTGTATCTGAATATGAAGTACTTAGCTGCAATATTATAAAATTTTCAGTTTTCTGCTTGATGTTCCCAAAATAAGATATTCTAAAGATAGATTTTAATCTTCTGAGCTCCATTTCAGGAGGAGACACAGAACAGTCTTCTCCCCATTTCTCACCACCTAGATGGCATTTGGACTTCTCCATCATATGCCCTGATTGGGTACCTTCTTTCCTCATCTGTGTTTTATCTTCTTTTTGTTTGTTGTCTATCCCCATTAGATGATAATATCCTATCTCTATTTTTATTGGTATTTCTATTCCCAGCACTTGGCACGGTTTCTGGCACACTGTAGAAACTTATTAAATGTTTTTGACTGACTGAGTGATCTCCTTTTGTAGCAAGAATCTCCCAACAGAAGCCAACCAACAAAAAGAAAAAGAAACAGAAAACAAAGAAAAACAAAGAAAAAACCTTAATCTGGCACTGTTCAATATGAAATATATAAAACCCCAAAGGTGTCACAAAAGCAGGAATAAACTAATTAAGAGGTATTTGTCTTTAATAACTTATCCAAAATTTTTTTGTACTTTTTAGTGAGAAGAGAAGGAAGCAGTAACTTATAAAACCTGAAATCTTTGCCTATTGATTTGGAATCATGATAATTTTTCTTTTTTTTAATATATAAAGCTTTTTATTTACAAAACATATGAGCGATTTTTCAACATTGATTTTTGCAAAAACTTTTTTTCCCAAGCTTTTCCCCTCCTTCTCCCCAACCCCCACCCCTAGATGACAGGTAATCTAATACAAGCTAAATAGGATAAATTATATGACAAATACAATACATGTATACATATCTATACAGTTATCTTACTGCACAAGAAACATCAGATGTAGAAAGAGAAGAAGAAAAAACAACCTAAGAAGGAAAACAAAATGCATGGCAATATTCACAGAAAGCGTTAAAATGCTGTGTTGTGGTTCACTCTCAGTTCCCACAGGCCTCTCTCTGGATGTAAATGACTATCTTCATTGCTGAACAACTGGTTTGAAATACATCATTGTTGAAGAGAACCATGTCCATCAAAATTGATCATCGTATAGTCTTGTTGCTGTGTATAATGTTCTCCTGGTTCTGCTGATTTCACTCAGCATCAGTTCATGCAAGTCTCTCCAATCCTCTCTGAAATCCTCCTGTTGGTCATTTCTTACAGAACAATAATATTCCATAACATTCATATACCATAATTTATTCAGCCATTCTCCAATTGATGGACATCCTTTCAATTTCCAGTTTCTAGCCACTACAAAAAGGGCTGCCACAAACATTCTTGCACATGTGGGTCCCTTACCCTCCTTTAAAATCTCTTTGTGATATAGGCCCAGTAGAAACACTGCTGGGTCAAAGGGTATGCACAGTTTGATAACTTTTTGAGCATAGCTCCAAACTGCTCTCCAGAATGGTTGGATCCATTCACAGTTCCACCAACAATGTATCAGTGTCCCAGTTTTCCCACATCCCCTCCAACAGTTATCATTATCATTTCCTGTCATTTTAGCCAATCTGACAGGTGTGTAGTGGTATCTCAGAGTTGTCTTAATTTGCATTTCTCTGATCAATAGTGACTTGGAGCACCTTTTTCATGATAATTTTTCTAGACATTTTTTTAGAGATAGTTTATCTCAGAATTGAAGAATAAAACTCCTGGATGATGATTTGATCATGTATACTTCCTGGCTTCCTTCCATTGTGTAGTCAAAATACTTCAAATGGATAAACTCATTCTGTTTGAAAAATTGGGTGCCGCTTAAAATGGCCTTTGAAAAATAGAAGTATCAACTTCTAGTCCTAAACATCACTCTAGTTTTTAAATGTCTTCGCTATGTGTAGTAGTGAGTACAATGTGACAACATAGGGGCAATATGTATACTGATAAGATTTTTCATACCATATAATATAAATTCACCAGGCAGAATTTAATGGTGTAGACCTACAGTTTATGATTTAAAATGTCAGTTTTTAATTGTCTCAACAAAATTACTGTTTGAGTAACCTCTAAGGGTCTCACCAGTTATCTTGAATTTTAGGAAATTATTTTAAATAATCATTAATAATTCAGTGGTTGGTAACTTCATTTGGTGTATAGAATACATGGACTCTTTCAGATAGAACATTCCATATTTTTCAGGTATTGTCAGTAAATCAGTAGATAAGGATTTATAAGGCACTAACTATCTGACCAATACTGGGCCACATAAGGGAGATACAAAGAAAAGCCAAGAAAATAAAATCCCTACTCTCAGGGAGTATATATTTTAAAGGAGGAGACAATATGTAAATAATTAGGTCCAGTGTAAGATATATGCACAGTAGGTAGAAGATTGTTGTTCATCCTTCTGTTCTTCCCTCTAAGAGACCAAAGATATCACCAGGGCCATTTCCTGACATAAATTGGATATGAGTGAAGCAGAGCCACCCAAAGTCATCAGCTTTAAGTGCTTTTCCAGAGTTCTTGAAACACATTGCAGGATGGTCAGGATGACTCAAGATGGCTCAGGATGCAGTGCATGACCTTGGTCTTCCTCAATTAAGGCCTTTTCCGGGTTTCAGTTTGTCAGAGGCCATGCCCAAAAAAGAATTTACCATCACAAAGATATCAACCTAAAAGGTGAAGACCCTCTGAATTTCAGGCTAGGACAGAAAACAATTTCTATTTACACTCATTCTCAGCCATCGAAACCTAACAAGAAGTCTGGGAGGCTTGGATCAGCTTTATTATTGGTCATGCCATGGAATCCAGAGTGCTTGAGGTTTTTATTAATTAATTAATTGGAAGGAATCTAAGGAGGAAGAGCACTGGGAGTAATATGACCTAAAATATCGTCAGCAGAAGAGTGTATATCATTGGTTGTCGACTTGGATTATAATTCTTAATAAACCTGCTATCTAAAGATTTTCCATATGCTTTTGTATAAGCATTTGTAAGACAGTGCAAGAAACAGTTCTCTACTTAGTAGAGAACTGATCAGGTTCTTAAATGGACTTAAATGGACTATGTTACCAGGTGACTTCACCTGGTGGAGGGGTGGGAGGTGAGGAAGGAGAGGGAGAGAGAGGAAGAGGAAGAGAGAGAGATAGAGACAGAGACAGTCAGAGACAGATATATATATATATACATATATATATATAGAGAGAGAGAGAGACAGAGACAGAGAAAGACAGAGAGACAGAGACAGAATTAGAGAGAGACAGAGAGACAGAGACAGAAATAAAGTGATAAAGACAGAGACAGAGTCAGAGAGAAAAACAGAGAAAGAGAAGCAGAGAGAGAAACAGAGTCATACTCATAAACACAGAGATTCTTTTAGAGTGCTAAATCCCTTTTAGGGTTTACCCTGCCAGCTAAAGGCATGTCGAACCTCACGGGGTGTTCTCTTTCTCCTAGGCAATTGTGAGTTCCACTAAGGAATTTGTCTTTCTATCATTAATTATTAGAACCTCTTTCTTGCTGACTCTATGTTCTCCCACTTTATTTCATATTTACTATTCCTGGTGTCTATTGTATCCCCTCATTTTGTCTATAACCGTTTCTCCTAAATAACCCTACATTTTGCTAAAGAGAATGGCCACTGTGAATTCTAAACATGACTGAATCCCAATATTTGGTGCTTCTCCTAAAGCACATCATCTGGTGACCCTCTCATTTGCTACATTCACATCATACACACATATACATATGTATTTTTGTGTATATACACATATGCACATGCAGAAACAATGAGGAAACTGAAATTAAAAGAAAAAAAATGGAAAGAACTAGTTTGATCTTCAAAATGCCTGGCACATTGACAACTGAGCACATGATATGTGAAGAGGTTTTATGCTTCTTTTGCTAAATTTGACAGCTCAAAAAAGAATTCTTTTTGGTTACTGTAGGCAGAGGGATTTCTCAGAGAAAACAAATACTCAAGTTAATTTAAATCACAAGTTGAAGTTTCACATTATTCTTTCATTTTGTAAAATTCTGGAGGTGAAGATAAATCTATCAGCTGACCCACATTCACTAGATCATATTTCTATCTTCAGTACTTCCATCACTTTGTTAGTATATAATGGAACCATCTACAGATTACCTCTGCTATGGCAACAAAAAGTAAAACTTGCATGTGCCTAACCCAGTGGTTCAAATTAATTAGACTATAATGTGCACATTTCAAATTGTATAATATTTTTTCATAATAATTATATGCTATGGAGACATCTATTAAAAGCCTAGAGTGATAATTTAAATGCAAAATTCCTGATAGAACTCTATTATATTTTTCATAGTAAATTAACATTACAGGCTTCTAATGGGTGCTTTAATTAGACCTTGATGTTATCAGCAATATTTGGCCAAATAAAATTTGCCATTGGGAAATATTCATTAAACTTAATCTGTGTCAATCAATAATAGTAAGCCTTTTCTTAGTCTTGTGATTTTAAGGTGGCACTAAGGAACTATCATTCTCTCAATGAATCTGGTTTTCCCTAAAAAATGCTAAAATATGTGATTATTAGATTTCTCTTATACTTCATTTTCAAACAAACAATTATTGGACAGTTCTAATTGCTTAGAAATATACTTCAGGACCCTTTTGGCATAAAAGCATCACATTAAAAATTGTATCATATTCATTTTCTGCAATCAAAGAAAAAGGATAGCAGCACTTTTTGTAGTAGCAAAGAAGTAGAAATGAGGTATTTGCTCATTGATTGGGTACCTGCTAATCAATGTACATGAATATTTCTGTGCTGTAAGAAGTGATGAACATGATAGATACACACGTGAAAGCTTAGATGAAGTGATTCAAAGGGAAGGAAGTAGTACCAGGAAAAAAAGGTACACAAATAATAACCATGTATATGGAAAGAACACCAAAACCGAATGCTGCAAAATTATAATGACCACAAAAGAAGAGAGATGAAAAGGTATCTCTTCCTTGACTGTCTACTTTTGTCCTCGCAGAACAGAGTGGAACATTGTATGTAACTTTAGGCCTTCAATGTATTGCTTGATTTTACTGAATGTTTTCCCTCTCCTTTTTTTATTTTATAAAGGATGGAACTCTGTAAGGAGGAAGGGAGATGGAAAGAAATGCAGGAATGCATGTCATGTAAAAACAACAACAATTTTATATTTATAAACATTTACATACAAAGATGTGTATATAATTAGCTTTGTTTATGTATATGCATATATACATATAGGTATGCATTTATATGCAAGTAAATTTTATGTATATATAAATGGATATGTAACAGTTATACCTATATACATACTTGTTTTGCATATATATGTATAAAATATACATATGTTTTCCTTTTTTACACAATTCTTCCAATATCTTTCCTATATATGATATATATATGCATATATACATGTATATATGTATATAAACACACATACAGATACAAATAAGAAAGAGTATGTGCTCTTCTCATTACACCCTCTTTAAACAATTGTAAAATGAAAATCTATGTTAAAATGGCCTTGGCACTGGTTGGTGGAAGAAGCAGAAGCAGAAGTGAATCACAGAGTTCTCTGATAGACCATAACATAAACCAACATACAAAGGAAAAATAGAAGCAGCCCTGAAGTAAACAATCAAGAGTGGAATAAAAGAACTGGCCAAGCTTGAGAATGGCCACTGTACCACTTACCGGTAATTTTTCCATTGGCTTCTAAAGGAGGCTGCCAGCTCACAATGACAGCTCGAGGCTTCCCTTCCCGAGTAATGACTGTCAGGTCCTTGGGTGCAGAAGTTGGAGCTGCAAAGTGAGGTAGAAAAAAAAAAAACCTTAATCACTGAGAATGAAACACCCATTAATCATGATCATGGTTTCATAATTAGTTGATCAAGTACAGTAGGTTTGTTTTGTTATTTATTTCCCTCCTTTCTTTCTCCATCCATTCCCCTGTACCCCATGTCTGAATTCAAACCAAGTAAGGAGAAATAATTAGGTTATTTCATGGAAACAAAAGGTATTTAGGGAATAGAGCACTGAAGTGTCTTTAGATTATTTCTACACTGAAAAATTGAGAACAAGTATAAGTAATTGGCTATATGTATAAGTAACAGAATATGGATTAATTCATCGCTCTATACTTTTAAAAATTATTTATTTTAATACACATTACTTTATGAATCATGTTGGGAGAGAAAAATCAGAATAAAAGGGAAAACCATGGGGGGGGGAAGAAAAAAAAAACAAGTGAATTTAGCGTGTGTTAATTTACATTCAATCTCCATAGTTCCTTTTTCTGGATGCAGGTGGCATTTTCTGTCCAAAGTTTAGTGGGACATTGCTCTATACTCTTAAGAAATGTTATTTATAGTAACCCACAAATCCTAGTACTATAGATTTTAGAGCTAGAAAAGACAAAGAGGTATCTAGTCAAAAACTTTCATTTTACAGTTAAAGAGACTAAGAGACAAGGTCATAAAAATAGTAAGTGGCAAAGCTGGAAGTAAAACTCAGGTCCTCTAATTTCATTTCCACTCCCATAACTCTTCCCTTTGGGAGCAAGTTACTGGTGTTTTAGTACTTGCAAGTTAAAATTTAAACACGATCAAGCTCTACCTAACCTTTGCAGTGTTAATCAAAACAGTGGCTTAGAGTCAGAGGATCCATTACAAACTTCTGACCTTTGTCAAGGCCCGTGTGACTTTGGGGAACTCATTCAACCTGTAAATTAAGCTTTTCTGGAGATGTGGAGTAGATGGCTTCCAGAGTCATTTCTAGTTCTAAATCTGTGATCCTAAAATACATACTGAAATCTAAATAAGAGGAAAAGGGTTTCATGGGAGCAGAGAAGATTCAGGTAACAGGCCAAATCTTCCTGTTTTGCAGCCAACTGCAGCTAAGAAGCTACAGATTAAAGTAGGATTTCTACTTAATCTGTTAAAACTTCAGTATAGTTTCACCATGAAGCAGAAAGACACTTTTTTCTGTTATTTTATTTTTTCTCTTAATTTCATGTAAACATAGGTTTTAGCATTCATTTTAAAAGATTATGAACTTCAATTTTTTTCTTTCTCCTCTCTTCTCCAAGACAGCAAGCAATATTATATAAATTATAAATATGCAATTATTTTAAACATATAAGAAGACATATTAAACATCAATTCTGCTCTTGCAATTGCTAATCTTTCAAGATGGGATCATGAAAACTATAGGACTTTTCTCCAAAGAGCTGGAGGAGCATGATAAATATATATCTCTATGTAGACAAATATGAATATGTTCACATTTATATCCATATCTACTACCTCTCTCTCTCTTATTCTCTCTCTCTTTCTCTCTCTCTTAGTCTCTCTGTCTCTCTGTCTCTCTCTTTCTTTCTCTCTGTCTCTCTTTTCTCTCTATCTATCATGCTTCTTTCTACATCTACTTGTTCTCACTCTCTCTCATTAGATCACAGTTCTAGAGTGAGAAGAGACTCCAGAGACCATCTGGTACAATCTACCCGTTTTACACAGGAGGATACTGAATCTCAGTGAGGTTAAGTGACTTGCCCAAGATCATTCAATATCAGAGAAAATAATTTGAAGCCTGGGTTTATGACTCTAGAATTTGGCATTCTTTCCCCTCTGTTGTGTCTTGTCTCTCTCTTTTCATCCCCTCATTTTCCCTATTTATTCTACTACTTTCTCCTTCCTCCTTACCTATTTCTCTTTCTCTTATCCTTTTTTTCTCTTTTTTTTCCTTGTCTTTCTTTCCTTCTTTTTTTTTTTTTTTGCTGAGGCAAATTGGGGTTAAGTGACTTGCCCAGGGTCACACAGCTAGGAAGTGTTAAGTGTCTGAGATCAGATTTGAACTCAGGTCCTCCTGACTTCAGGGCTGGTGCTCTATCCACTGCACCACCTAGCTGCCCCCTGTCTCTTTCTTTTTATTCTTCCTATTCTTGTCTTGAACAGCTTTTACTCTCTTTTCTTCTCCATAATTTTTTTTAGTTTAATATGGATTGCCAAAAACTGTGCATAAACAACCTCCCCTCACATGTACACATACCCATGCACATAAATTAACACATTTGAATATTTGTCAGTTATACATGGTAGTTAAATCAAATACTAGACCCAGATTCACATACAGTATCCCTTTAAAGTAGTTATTTTTGATTTACTTAGAATGTATTATATATATATGCATATATATATGTACACATATATACACACACATACATATGTACATATATATCTATATATACATACATATGCTTTATCTTCTATTAGAATGCAAGTTCCCTGAAGGCAAGTAGTTTCATTTGGTCTTGGTATTTCAAGCATTCTGGGCAGTGCTTGGCATACAGCAGGCACTTAATAAATACTTGTTGGTTGATTTTTAAGTATGGTTTTGAGATTGCCATGGTATCATGCTTGATTTTTCAAAGTTTTTAAAAAGACCTATAACTCTATCTTTCACCTAGAAACCCAGTCTGGTTCCCAAATCTCACTGATTCTCAAAGTCATTTGGCATTCCAATGCCACCCAGTTATATCTATATGAGTTATATAATGTAGTCTCCTGAGATAGAAGAAATAATAAATTAGGCCAACCCTAGATTACTAAGGAAGGAGGCTAAGAGCTTATATGCATCATAATGAAGGCCCCAGACCAGGGAAAGTTACCAATGGGAAAGCAACCCTGTCACCAGAAGATAACACAGAAGACAATTCTCTCTAAAAGAAGGGATTACCAGACAGACTCAGAAAGAAACACTCACAAGTAATTTTAAATAGAAGCTAACCTATGGAAGGATGTGAAGTAGTCATGAACTTCCTGGCCCTTGTCTGCTATTAAATGCAACAAAAAATTAGTTTATATTTGTCATTAGATAAAAGGCTGTGCCTTTTAAACTCGTCAGGATGAACTACTTTTTCCTTCTTTATATTAAAAGCCAAATTGATGACTGGGTAAAAGAGAGCTCAAAGGTGATGAGCAAGCTCATTTTGCTAGATGAAGGCATAAAATAAGATAAAATGATCCGTCGACTTCATCTTTTTTTTTTCTTTTTGAGTGTAAAAATGAATCATCCAATTAAAGAAGTGGGTTATTATAATAAACTTTAATGTGTGTTTTTTATAAGATGCCAACAAACAAGGCTGATTAAACATTTTCATCTCTTTTTTAATTATCTGACTTACTTATTCATTTGCTTGTTTTTTGTCTGGCATGTGATTTCACCAATATAGAGTATAAACTAATAACTCTTCTACAACTTGTAGTCTTGGAGAATTTACCTGAGTCACTACAAGGTTAAATGACTTATATCGCATGCCCAGCATGGCAGAGGCAAAACTTAGATCATCCTTATTCCAAGGGCAGAAAACTAATGTCCTCTGACACTTCTTGCTTTTGGTTGCATAGTGATTAAAAATAACAGATATTTGGATGCTATTGGTGGCAACTAGGTGGAATCAGGAAGAAATGATTTCAAATCTGAGTTGACCTTTACTAGCTGTGTGACCCTGGACTAATTACTTAAACTCTGTTTTCCTTAACCCACAAAAGAAGAAAATGGCAAGCCATTCTAGTATCTTTACCAAGAAAATCTAATGGACAGAACTGTTATGCTGGCACAAAGAGTCGGACGTGGCTGAATATCTGAACACAAACAAGATGCTATATTATGGATTTTTTTCTTTCCCAAAGACTGGTCCCAAACCATTTCACTTATTCCCCAATATTTGTAACAATAATATACTACTTTAAGTTTCTTTTATGTGTCTATATCTATCTCATACATATCTGTAAATATAACAATCCATTGATTTCAAGAAAAGCCAACATGTTGCTAATTTCCCCTTATCATTAGTATCTTTCACTTTATCCTTGTGCCATGAAATTGAAGTGAGAAATAAGAAATTTATAGAAGTTAAATAAAGAGGTTAAGTGGTTTCCTATAGTAATTGGCAGAGCCAAGACCAAAAATCCAAGCCATATGACATGCCTGAAGTTCAATTCTTTTTAAATTAGACCAGATTGCTATTATAGATTCAGTAGAGCTAAAAGTAATTTGGGTATCTATAAAAATGTAGTTAAGTTTACAATAAATTTTGATAAACATTGTGAAGGCACACAAAGATAAATGAGACATAGGTCAAAGGCCTCACTTTACTCACTTATGTAGAACAGAAAAGACATACATAGAGATAATTACAGTATTAGGCAGTACATGTTAAGTCATTTATGAATAGTATAAATAGTCAAAACAGCAGAAGGGGAAAACAGGTTATTAGGTGAAGAGGATGACTAGGATTTTGATAAATTGTAGACAGGAAAGTGTAAGAGAATATTCTATATTCATGAGTAAAGATACAAAAAGACAAAAGGGCAAGTATTTATCAGAGAAAAGGAAACAATTTATGACTGAGCAGAGAGTTCATTTAGAAGAATAGGTAACAGCCTTCATAGAGATAAAACCTGTAAGCTGAGGTGAACAGGCTTCAGAACAGGCCCATAGCAAAGGATTTCCCTCTCTTTTTCAAAGTATAAGAGACCATTAAGATGTTCTCTCAATTTTGCTAAAAGGTAGAGTAGGAATGGCTAAATAAGCTGGTTTCTGAATGTCTTGAAGTATATGGCATAGAATCTGGATATTCAGAGGTCAGAAATTTAACATTTATTTTGAGTTCCTATATGATAGAAGAAACAAATGATGAATACACACGAATGTGTGGAAGCAGAAGGAATATGAAATAGTAGGTAGTGGTATTTCAGTGACTGAGCCAGTGATTATGGATTGCTGGATAATTTGGAGATATATTTGGGACCATTAGAGGTAGATTTCCCAAGATTTCAGGGTATCCCCTTAATAGTACTTCCATTCAGAAAGTATGGGATAATTAAGAGTTAAGACATGTGCTCCTACTCCATTTCCAACCAACAAAACTGAGGCATATTTAGAATTTATGCTGAATCTCATGGACTGCTTCTAGCCTTTGGGAAAATTTATAACAAAGCCTTTGCAGATGTAGATAATAGACAGATACATTTCTACCTAGTTGTCCTTGTATACAAAAAGTATTTGGAGTAAGGATGAGGATGGACATAGTAGGAAACCAGAACATGGAGAATGACTGAGTTTGAGATGATTTGTGAACAGATCTATGTTACTACTAAGAGAAACAACTTGAAAGATACAAATAAAACTGCAAGAAATTTTGATCAGCTAGACCAAAACTTCTTAAATTGTGGGTTGTGACCCTGTATGAAGTTGCTTAATTGAATGTGAGTGTCATGGAATTATGATTTATTAATAGTAAAGTTTAATTCACATACCTATTTTATATATGCAGGGTCATATAAAATTTTGGGGGGTGAAAAATTTTTTCACAATTTTTTCACAATTGGAAAAAAGTTTAAGAAGTCCTCATCTAGACCATCAACTTTGGACTTTCAGCCAGCAATTCAGTAAGCAATTGTTGACATTTTCAATCATGTCCAACTCTTTGTGACCCCATTTGGGATTTCCTTGGCAAGGATTCTGAAGTGTTTTATCATTTCCTTTTCCAGCTCATTTTATAGATGAGAACCTGAAGCAAAATTGTGTTAAATATCTTGAACAATGGGAAGCTATACAAGGTTTATGAGCCTGTATTATAATAGCAATGTTTAGGATAGATTGAAACAAGGAGAGCCTGGAAACAGATCACTCTATTTGGATTTCTCTAAGTAATAGATGGTACATTATTACAAAGATGAAATGATTAATTTGGCTTCCCTGTCACTCATATATGTTGTGAATTATAAAATATGTAAAAGCCAGTAGATAAGTAATGTTCCCACTTTTATATTTCCTTCTTTTATTTATATCTCTAGATACTTATGAATTAGTCTTAATCATGATCACACCTGGGTACCCAGCCAGATGCTCTTTACTTATCTTTGTAGATCATTGCCTCATTTTGTAGTTGTTTTAATCATTAATCACTCTTTTCTAAATTTTATCACTTCTTATCAGCAATTTGCTAGTCTTCTTACTTTAAAGGTCTGGAATAGATGAGAAATCAAAGGAATCTTTTTTTACACACTCAGGTCTGACATGGCTTTTTATGTTTATAAGTGAGGTGCTTGTGTAAGAGTTGTGTATGTTTGAATCAATCAATGGCATCATTCCACTTCATTTAATATAAGTTATAAGATGTTAACCCTGATCCTCTTCTCACATGAGATGAGAATAGTCAGCCAACCAAAAAGGATGAACTATATATGGACAAGACTTAGATATCAGATAATCATAAACTATAAGCTTTCGACTAAGAGTGACAGTCCTTGAAAGCCTTTGGATGAACTGAAATGGATATACTGGAAGTGTGAACTTACTTATTTGGGAAATGTGGATGCCTTATCAGTGGTCTTTAAAATATCAGACCCATCAGAAATTTGAGAAGAGAGTATCTTAATGGTTTTGTTGTTCATCATTTCAGTTGTATCTGAATTTTTGTGACCCCATTTTTGGTTTATTTTTGTTTTATGGCACAGATACTAGAATGGTTTGCCATTTCCTTCTCTAGTTCATTTTACAAATGAGGCAAACAGAGTTAAGTGATTTTCTCATTAACACAAGTATTAAATAAATGTCTGAGGCCAGATTTGAAGCCAAGAAGATGAATCTTCCTGACTTCAGGTCTGGCACTCTGTTTATTATGCCACCTACCTGCCCTTAATGCATCAAACCCTGTGAAGAAATCATTCCTAGGTGAGGGGAGAAGGAAGAAAGCACCTTGATTTCCCCCTTCTCTTCACCCCATTTGACAATAGAAAAGCCTTGTACATTTTGTACTTCATACCAACGCCTTACAAGTATTCGCTTGGGATAGCAGTGATCCAAGGGATTACTTCCAGGGATCTCACTTGAGTAGAACATTGAATGAAAAGTTGAGATTCATAGAAACCAGAGAAAAGTACTAAAAGATAGCAAAAAAATCTCTATCACTTCTCAGGAAGGTAGTGTTTAAAAGAAGAGTAACTCTTTGTGATGAGTCCCCTAATGGATAAGGAAGTATTTGAAGTAAGAAAACATGATGGAAGACCACAGTTGATTACTCATAGCTTTTAAAATTCACCTCATCTCAAAATAAAGCATAAAGCAAACAAACAAAAAAATCAAAATAAACAAACACTTTGTAAATTCCATAGTGTAATTTCCTACAAATATAATATAAAGTTATAAATCCAATAGCCAAGTATTTTAATAGCTGCCCTCTTTGGATGTTAGATTTCGATGAACTATAAATGCCAACCACTGTATATGACAATTGTGTTAAAATTATGAATTCTATATTTATAACCATAATAAATAAAACTGATAAAATTTCAGTGAATTGCATTAGCATGAATTTGAACTATTTTGAAGTGAACAAAGCTTTGAAGTGTTACCCTGTTGCCACTGAGTAGAGGTGAAGACATGCGCTCTGGCCTCCAAAGTGGGGTTATTCAGGGTAAACTCCAGTGAAGGATAAAAGTGTCACTAATTTTGAGCCTAAACTTTCTTTTACTTTTTTGGGGGGATAACCACTGCAATAATTGCTCTCAACCTAAGAAATATCTATTTCAGGTACATTCCTAGAAGGTTAATTTTGGCTTGTAGTCAATCTTCCTCTACTTATAGTGACTTTTAAAAGTTACCTGGGAGCTTCTGGTCTTTTTAAGAATTAGGAATAAGCAGTTATCTTGATAATAGGCCAGTGGGAAACTTTTCTAATAGCCTGGGAAGCTCATATACAATGTCCTTTCTTGATATATTAGTTGCCAGCTTCCTGGAGATAGAGCTAGCAGCAACAGCAGTGGTGAGACTAGGAAAAACCATAAGCATCTACACTATTTTCCTCTTGGGCTCATCTTTGATCATCAGATCAACCTTCTTCAGATGTTACTTCCTTAACGAATGCTCCTCCAACTGATTCTATTCTCTAATCACTCTTTTATTTTAAGTTCTACTTATACATTTATATAGCATCTGTTACATCCTATCATGCTGCATTCAATATTCAAGCTCTTTTTTTTTAACTTGGATTCTCTCTTAAGACTGTTAGAATTTTGAGGAATGTCTTCCTTTTTCTCTTATATTCCTAAATAACACCCATGTAAAAGTAAAACAACTATTAAACATTACTTAGGTAATTGTGGACAGACTGAAATTAGCACCTTTTGAGTTTGTGTGTATAAAGTACAAATAAAGAAAAAGATAAAAAGAGATAAGATGTGAATTTTCCTGTATCTGAATATGCCAAATTTTAAAGCCACTGCAAAGACAGCGTTTATCTTATCTTCTTGAAACAGCTATGTGACTCAGTGTTTAGAATGCTGGCTCTAAATTAGGAAAAATTGGAGTTCTAATTATGCCTCAGTATTAATTAAGTATTCTTGGACAAGTCACATAATTTCTGTTTGTCTCAGTTTCCTCATCGATGCAACTGGAATAGGAAAAACACCTCCATTACAAAGTTGACCTAAATTGGATAATATTTGTAAATAGTTTTATGAATCTTAAAATGCTATATAAATGCTAGTTATCATTATCACCAGGACTGCCACCACCTTTACCATCACCCTTTTTTTATAGTTGTTTTTTATAGGTCCTGTTTGTATTCCCAAGCAGCTATATTCAACTTCATGAAATTCCGAGTTGTGATTAGTTTACTGCAACTCCAAACCATGTAGATGCCCATGATGATCAATAGTCTAAAGAACACTATAAAGGTCAATTCCAAGTACAGATTATTTAAATATCTTCTTTGACTTACCTGCTTCATATGTGGTAGCGTGGGCAGTCATACTCCATGTACTTGATCTTTGACCTTTGGTTACCATGACTGAGAATTCATACATCGTGTTGGGTTTAAGGCCTGTTGCTGTATGACTCAGAGATGTTATATCTGCTGACTACACATGCACAGGGAAAAAAAGCAAGCAGAAAAATACTGTGAGATGCATTAAAATGGTAAATCAAGACATGGAAGAAAACAACTATCAAATAATCCAGTAACAGGACACAGAGACTTCCTGACCATCGAAGCATTTGCAAGCACAGAATGTTGGCTCTAATTTCTTTTTGGGAATTACAAAATATAGCATTAATTTATATTCTGGTAAATTGTAAACTATGTTCAATAAAGTAATCTGATAATAAGGGGTGATTTAGCATGGTAACCATTCTTATATAAGACTTTTGTCATGTTTTTTGGAGAAGTGAACTATAATGACAAGCCACAGGTCACCTTATTCTAGATTTTTTTTTGGTTGAGAGGAAATTTGTGTAGAATAGATAATCACAATGAATTCAATTTTGTGATAATAAATTCAAATTATATTCATCAAAGGTTTTTAATATTGATCATTGATTATATAGAGTCATCACTGAATTTTGTAAGACTGAGCCTCAGGGTGGTATTTTTGGATAGTAGCTGCTTGTGGAAGTATGATATTTCTTTCTAGATTGATCATTAGCTCCATATGGGTAGAGGCTGTCTTAGTTAATCTTTATGTTTCCCTGAGGATTTATCATATTCTTCCACACAGACTAGGAGCATAATAAACATTGGTTGAAGGTAAAAATAGAAATAATTATTCTATTTTGTAATGCTTAAAATATCTTTGAAATAATTCTCTTTAGGAGGTCTAAGCTTGCCAAAATCAAGTTTGTTCATATTCACAGATATATACACAAATATACATACCATATGCATATAAATACAGACACACTTGCACATCATATATACATACATAAAGATCTGTATGCATATATACACACACGTATATGTATGTGCCAGTACATCCTATAACTAAAACATTTTTTCCACTTTTTGGTGTGAAAATTTCTAGGCTAAATAATATTAAACCTCTCTGCCTAGTTTACACTCAAGTCAAATATCACTTTCTACATGAGTCCCAAATAACCCCCATCTACTAGTTTCTTTCCCTCACAGATCTCCTTCTATCTACTTTGTATGTATTTGTATGGATGTAACTAAATAGTTATTTGCATGTTGTTTTCCCCATTGGAATGTCAATTTTTAAAAAGTAGGGATAATTTTTCCTTTTCTTTGCCCTGTCAGAACTTAAAACTATGGTATCTAGTAGACATTAAATAAATGCTTGTGACATTAGAAGAACTAAACATAAACACTTAAAAATGATCACGAACTGTATAGAAAAGGACACACAAATGACATTTAGGGCAAAAGGATTTTCTTGGTTTGCTGAGTATTGCTACCATTATTTAAATGTGATGAATCCCTTGGCATTTCTTGACTTTTGGCAATGGGTTAAGGAAACATTAGGGGAAAGTTGAATTTGTCTTCACTGCTTACTGGTTTTGATGTTCAGAGGAAATCACCCTGTCTCCTGGGCTATTACTTATCACTTACAAAAAGAAGAGAGTGTGAAACTCTTTATAAAACTTATAAATATAGATTTATATCTGGTATTTAGACCCTAGAACTTCCCACAGGTTTAAATATTAATTTTGTTTTCATATTTGATACATGTGTTATTTTTCTGAATGAATTAAGGTGATCAACAAAGTGGAATTTAGCTTTTTCTTGTTTCCATGCAGTACCTCACTGCTCATTGATTCAGAATAAGATATGTAGAGAAAAATTTCTATTTTTGTAAATTATTATTCATATCTCACTGAGGGAAATTATATGAGCATGTAGTATTAATAAGATTTACTCACGTGACCATTGTCATAGACTGACTCATTTTTGTTTAGCTACCTCATATTTAGGTACCTTATCTCCTTGAATTGATTATAATTGTTTTGTGTGAAGCAATAGTTTCTTATATATCAGGTACTACAAACTATCATAAAGTCTTCATTAAATGCTCAAAATAATTGTTGGATTAATTAATGATCTATGTCTTGATCTAGAACATTTTTATAGTGACAAATAAAAAATTTATGGTCATATTGACCTAGATATTTAGCTCTCAAGAGTGAGTATTTGATTTTTTTGTGGATTTGTGTTTTTTTGTTGTTGTCTTTTTTTTTTTGTAATTACAAGTTGAGTATTAAAAATACAGCTTAAAGTTAAGTAGATGTGAGCAAAAGTGATATTCTGCTGAAACAAGCACTACTGACTCATTGTGTAACCACAGTCAGGTTATTTGGTTCCCCTAGGACTCTTTTCTCCTACCTATAAAAAGGTCAAAACAAATGTCCAATATTCTTCTTAGGCTTAAAGGAAAGATGAAAGGAGATAATCATTATGAAGATACTTTGCAAAGTATTGAAATGGGATATCTTTAGAAAACTTTGCTTTAATTATATTTCTAAATGAATATAAAATACTATGGTATTTAGTCTGTAAGCTACTTCTAAAACCACTCATCTGTCTTTTTTTAAATTTATCTTTTCTTTCCCTCTCCTCTATGTGACGTGGGAAAGAGGGCCAAGAGTAGTAAGGGCTGGTATTTGGGCTGAGGGATGGGACCAATCTTGCTTCATTTTGTACTTTCATGCTATGATCCATAAAAAGAGGGAAAGGAAGAGAAGACATTGATTCTCCATTAATAATTCAAACAGTACATGGGGACACTAGATCTAGTTCATTCTGACTTGCAAAAGAAATTTCTTTAATTTTCCATGTGAAAAGTATTTCCTCAGAAATAGATGAATATTACAAATCAGGGTTTGATTAATCACTTTTTGATTGGCTAAACAAGAAAATGATAGGAGAAAATGTTAATAATGCAGATGAAAAAGTATATTATACTTGCATTTTTATGAGAACAGATAGTTAAACACTTCTTATAGCAAATTGTTGGCTATAGGATACTAAATGTTTTGCTTTGTCACATTAGAGGGTTTTTTAAGTAGACTACTTGAGGACTATTAAGTTATATTAGTGAAAGACATTTTTTGAGGAAATTGGATGATGACTTAACTATGCAAAAGGATAATCTATTTGTCCTCAGAAAATTTGGGAGCTGGGATTAGACTGATGCAAACTATCATTATTTTGCCACATTTTCCTTGTGCTTTACTTGACAAGATAGACATGTTCATTCTCCGTCAGGAATTTTTACAGATGATGTACTATAGTTATATTTGAAAGCATTCATTGAGAAATAATCTTCTAAGTTTATTAATTTATTGACCTCATCAATGGATACAAGCGGTGGACATTGAGTGGTTGTATTTAAAAATAAGGGAGGGAGAAAGTTTATTCTAAATAAACTCAGTTGATGGCATCTTGTGGACTGTATTTTTTTAAATGTTACAAAATTTTCTTGTGAATGCCTTGTTTGATCATATTTGTCTTTATTTATGGTGCCCTTAGCTTTTTAGGTTAATACTTTAAGGACATAGGCTATTTATTCCATATCCTTATATTAGCACCACTATATGAACTTAACTGGTGAGTTTTCCTTAATCCTGACCTAGCAAGTTAACAGAACAAAAAAAAATTGCTTTTTAAATGGTTTAGACTAAAATTATCATGAAATGTGGATTCTCTACAAGTTTAAAGACAGGAGATTGAGAAAATTAAGTGTATTATCATTTCTCCCCTGAAATATCTAAGCTTATCTGTAGGGAGAAATTTTCAAAAGATACTTTAGTCTTGAAAATAGTCAGAATATGCATTTGAAGTTGTCTTTGTTCAATGGGAATCAGAGCAGAAGGGAAAGGAAAATGAAGCCATGGCTGAGCCAAGTTGCTAATTTTTCTTAGTGGGTTGCTGAAGCTTATAAACTTATTAGCAAGGCTACATTAGCTCATGCAATCTCTCATTTTTTCCTTAATGTTTGAAGCAAATATCATCTTAATATCCAGAGAAAGAATTAGGCAATAACCACTAAACTGTGCTTCCTTTCTAAATAACATACCCAGTATCATTCAGTTTGGGGTTTTCATTTACTATTTGTTGATACTGATTTTCCCTTCTCTGTAAATGGTATCTGTCATTTCTGAAGTCTATGCTAATTGAAAATGTTTAAAGGGTACTGTAGGCTGGGATTGCTTTGTGTGGGGGATGGAGCATTTGGACATTCTAGCCATACTTTCATTTATTTATTTATTTATTTATTTATTTATTTTTTATATAAAGCTTTTTATTTACAAAACATATGAGTGACCTTTCAACATTGACCTTTGCAAAAACTTTTTTTTCCCCAAGCTTTTCCCCTCCTCCCCCCCATCCCCCACCCCTAGATGACAGGTAATCTAATACATCTAGCCATACTTGCATCAAGTATTATTGAAGTGAAGTGAAGAAGAAATTTTTGGAAATCCACCACATTTACCATAAAAAGTAAAATAAGTATTATATAGGCCCTCTCTCTCTACTTCAAAAGGTGTATTGTAAGTCTGAATGGATGATGTTATAAAAATAAAAAAATAGAGAGAGACAGTTCTTCAGGGAAGAGGTTATATGTGACTTCTGTGTTTGAACACATTTCCTCCAAATTCAGACTGCTATTCTTTTTTTTTTTTTATTATTCAGACTGGTATTCTTAACAGGACTACCTTTAGTATTATCAGGGCTTTTCTTTAAAAAAAAACAGGCAAAAAACAAATATTCGAGTCATTCTGGAAAACTGAGGAGGAGAATTGTGAATAGTATTGACATCTCTACTGCCAGCTGTGGGATGTAGAATTTAAGTAATGCCCATACTTCTGAAAACATAAATATGATTTCTCTTTTATTCTCCAACAACCATTAAAAACAATGTAACAATGGCAGAAAGAAAAACATTTGGTTGATAATACATAATATTCACCTTATATTTTGCACTTGCAGAAAAACTGGTTCTCCATCGGACAGTGTAAAACCGAACTTCCGTTGTTTTTTGATTCTTAGGGACAGAGTTGTCTGCCCAGCTGACCCTCACAGCATCATGGGTAAGTGCAACAGCCTGAACACCTACTGGTGGGAGCATGGGGGTGGAGATATCTGGGACTGAGGTAGGGAAATCATCAGGTAAAGGATAAAAATCAGCTTCCAATGGGTCAATGGGATCTGGGTTAAAAACCCACCAAATGAAACAAACAAATAAATAAACAAAATAGTTTAAAAATAAATATTGGTGATAACACATCACAATGAGTTAAATGCATGGCAATAATGATGAAGGAAAACATGAGAAGAACAGAAAACATGTCATTAATTTAATCAGAAAACACATTAGAAGTAATACTGCTACTTCATAATAAGTGAATATTTCCTCAAACCAGCTGCAATCTTTTCTTCATACATTTTATATTTATATTTACAATTTATATTCAAAAGCCAATATCTTTTTATGTATGCATTGGTATTTAAAAGACTTAATAAAAAACTGATTTTTGATAATACCTACAGCTTAAAATTAAAAGGACAAAAGAAAATTTGAAATCTGTGATCTATTTCTTCATGTAGAGGAAAGTTTGCATCTTAGTAGTTTGCTTTTCTTCTTTTACTTTCACCCATTCCACCTCTCTCCCCTATTGTAACCCTATTATGCTTTTATTCTTATTCATCATCTGTCAGTATTCATATATGAAAGTCACAAAGCAAAAAGAATAAAGAATGAAGAGATATGAATTTCACAATGAATAGTCTATGACTGGTGACTCCAAACTTTAGTGATTTTCTATTTCATACATTAACATTCCATACAGGAATTTACATTCCAAGCTGGTTTGTGGTTTGGTTTTAACAAGTGAATTCTTTTCTCTTGAGAACATTGTTATAATTCACTTATATAACTATCAATGATATTGTCTTTTGGCAGTGACCAGAGTAGCTGATCCTAGCCCAAAGACTCACATAAATAGGTGTGGAGGACTCAACTTCAATTTTTCCAATATTGTTGTGCAACAAGCTAAGGCATTTAAGAAAACCCAAGAATCTATTGTCCTTATTATCTAATTTTGAGAACTCTGTAACTCTGAAGCAAGCACAAAGTTAACATCTATATCTTATAGAAAACTGACATTTGGGAAATGCATCATTTTATTCATGGGTAGGATAAGTGAATTTGTCTAATGATGGAATGTCACTAAAATTATTCTGAAATTCTTTCATTACATTTTAGTGTGAGAAAATTAGATTTATAACTGCTCATTTGTGATGAGATTAATAATTACATTTCTACATACATCAGATGGGGAATGGAAAGGAAGAAAAGGTCTTTAAATAGTATCCTAATTCTTATTATTGATCAATGAGATATGACATTATAAGCCTTAACCATGAGCAGGTTATTTGAAGAGATCAATTGGAATTTAGCACATGTATTGATATATTCCCATAATGTTTAAAAAAAAACAATATGACTTAAAGCAAAGTCTTGCTGGTTTCTGATGATTGCTTCAGTTTGTCCAGACTATTTCATATGTCTGTTCCTACTTCATCACACTGTTTTCAGTGAATTATTTAGTAGTTGACTGAGCTCCAGTCTTTGGAAAAGGGAAAAAAAATGAAAAAGAAAAGAAAAGGAAAGAAAAATGTGTGTTTAAAATTTAATGAGAGAGTCCAGGCTCTTCAAATTTCCTTTGATGCCTCTTTCATTAAGGCATCCTTTAAACCCAAATGGATTTATGAAATGATTGGGAGAAATTGAAGACAGTGCTGTTCCAGTAAGGTCTTAGACATTAGGTGTATATCTATCAAGGTAGTATAGCATATGAAAAATTTTATTTTTTTACTGTTGTTGCTTTTTTGGCCTTTTTTTGGAGGATATGTTTTAAGCTGTAGCAAATGCTGTCCCATTCTATGGTTTTTAATTCTCAGTTCATTTTTTCAGGCTTGTTTTCTAAACACAGTATAAATAAAGCAAACCAAGAACTTTTGACTTGGGATCACGGTTTACTTCTTTTCCCCTTTCTTAGGTTGATAAGTAACTCATTTTTTTTTCAAATTTATGTGTGCTAAGAAGCATACCAGTTTAGGAAATATTGAAGAGACTAGGAGCTACCAAAAATAAAAGATTAGACATCCTTTAGTAGTAAAAATTTTATAATCTGAAATAAACTATTTTTGGATTTCAGAATTATCTATTTACAATGATTTTTTGTCTCAATGGTTTTCAATTTTTGATAATAGATACCTGATTTATTCCCTTATGTTTAAAAATTTGTACCTTTGTTGATGTTTCTGTATGACCAGCTGTGATTTTGAAATTTCTTCCATTGAATAAAATATATCTGGCCTTACTAGTACTTATTCTCCTCAGACATGAATTTGTCATTCATTTGACGCTTCCTTTGGAGAGACACTTGCATACAGATCTTGCTAATTTGTTTTTCCATTCAGCCCTGTCACGTCAGAGACTGCCTAGAAAGCACAATTAAAGGGCCTTCTGTGGATGCTGAACAGTTTTCCAAAAGCTTATCCTGAAAGTACTCCATGCTTCTGATTGTCTAGTAGCCTCAGCCAGGAAAGAGCTAATGTCAGAGGAGATAAATTAGAGAGTACTGAGGCAGGATCGTTTTGGTTAAAAAATTGAAATAAGTCCAATGTTGGACTGCTATGTCAATAGGTTCCCGTGCTCTCTAATGTACAAAACAGGTTTGAAGAAAATAATAGTAATTATCCTCATTTCAAATAACAGCAACAACAAACAAAACCTCTCTCACATCCTGGCTATATTTCATTGGAGACTTGGTGGAAAAGATAAAATTCAAAAGCTCATTTGATCCAGTAGATATTTTAAAGGATATGGTCCTTTTGCAATGTGTTTAGTAAATGGTTATAACTCCCTTCCATCATGCATCCCGCCTGTTCGCTAGGAGAAATCACAATTTAGGAAAGCAGGCTTGTGTTTAACTTTACCTAGATGTTATTTCATTGTCTGTGCTAATGTGTACATGTTTTATTTTTTTTTCTTTTGTTTTGTTTGTTTTTGAGTTAGTCCTATTCCAAGATTCCTCAGAGGAATATTTCTGATAAGGAAAAAACCTAATTTGTTTTTTTTTTTTCCTTTTCTTCATATATAACCACTAGTCATTCATTTGAGAAAGTTACTCTAAAATTCATTCCCTCTATCTCCTTATTTGTCTTTTTGTTCTCAGTGACTCAAATATCCTTCTGCTAAGTAGTCTCTGAAAATGAACATGAATTTTAAGGAAAGAATCAAGTAATATTATAATCCTCCAGGGAAAAATACTGAATTAATATTATTTTTGTCCATTTTCATTGCAACTCATTAAGGCCTTCTTTTTGTTTTTCTTTCATTGGCTTTCTAAAAACATTTCATTCTAAACCCTGAAATGGCTTTGCTTCCCAAATCATTTAAGATTGGAAATACAAAAGGAAAAATACATTTGATGAGCCATAGCCATCTTAGGAACTATGTGTAGAGAAGGATATATGCTTACCAATGAATCAATGAGAAAGCCTGGGACAGATAAGGAGAGCATAGGATGTTAAAAAAGGGTTGAATGGCTCATACTAAACTACTTTCAGCTTAATGGGAGCTTTGTATTATCAACTACTAACCCTGGCATTGGAGTCTGGACTTTTCTTACCATATGAATTTTTATTGCTTTACATTCCTAACTTGCTAGTAGCTACAGATATTAAATCCTGTATTTAGACCATGACAGATGTTGGTAAATGAATCCTATGCATAGACCTATTGAGAAAAAAATAAAGCTTGACACAAGCCAAGTCTTCTCACAATTTTATTTGTATAGCTCATTACTTAGAAAGAAATTCTTTGACAAAGAAAAATATATAAATCTGTTTTTCAGAATCTCTGTTGATGAAGGAGCAAGAAAACTAGGGAAATGAAAATCCTGGGAAGTCAAAAAGAATATCATTCTAAATACTAGTTTCAACCTTGGGTTCCAACTAACTCATTAACATAACTCATTAAAAGCTATCTTTATTATCATCATTTTATTTGGAGATGAATGTTATTTGAGGTGTTTCAATATACACAAGCCATTTCTACAAAATCTGATTCAATACAGCCTCATAACTGGCTCAAAGCTACCAATTTAATTGTGTTTAACCATCAGAAGCATTTGTGTCACATTTTTATTTTAAATAATAATTAGAGCTGGTCCTTAACTAATCTGTAAGACAAAGAAAAGACTCCAAAGTGCCTGAAATAGACCTATTTTCTGAGTATGCTTCCCCTTTTCTCTTTTCTAATTCTTTTCCTTTTAGGTGTTCAAGACTCTAGAGATTCTCTTTACATAGAAACTGCTTTAATACTTTTGGTAACATTAGGGTCTGAGTGGTGATTAAAGAAAAAAAAAAAGTACTACTTATTCCAATGGGATTTACATTTCAACAGGAACGAAAAGCCTTTAGAAAAGATAGCTGAGAGTATATGATTTCATAGAATCAGAAATTTGGTGCTAGAGAAGGGGTTTCATTCAGGATCCTAAAATGACATTGTAGGTAGATATTCCAGAATAAGATTTAGAAAAGCATTGTTAACCAGTAAGTCACAGCGATATGCTTAAAAGTGATTTCCTCCTTATCCTTCCTTTTTCCCTTCTCAAGACTACCCTTCTTCTTCTTCCATTTTACTTATAGACATATAATAGCAATAGCATTTATAAAGACTGAAGTCCGGTCTGGATCACATTAGATAAGATTTGAAGAGTTTTTGTAAAGAGTCAATCCATCTATGAACTGTTCTTGGTCAAACATCTCTGAGGCAATCTAGTAGTCAATCATATGACCATTTGAATAGTTTCACACAGTCTTCAAAGGTGAGTGAAGGGACTTTGACATTAGAATACTGCTTGACTAAGAGGTGAATGAGTCAAAATATAATCCTCAAACCAGCAACCAAATCGTGAAGCCCTAACAGTTTCTAAATATTTAAGAATAGTTTACATGGAATAATGCTTCTTCTCATTTAAGCTAACTTTTTCGATCATTTAAGCTAACTTTAAAAAAGCAAAACAGTTCTACTAATCACTTTCAACTAAAATGAAATAGGATGCACAACAGAGAATTTTAAATTAGATGAATGTAAAGTTTAGTACAATCAAAAGGATTAGGACAACTGCTTGAATATATATATATACATATATATATATGTGTGTGTGTGTGTATACTAAATTATAATATTTGGTAACTCCCTGTTATTTACATGCTGACTAAGCTACACATGGAGATAAGCATTTTTAACTTACCTGTCATAGATCTGGTGGTGGCACTTTCATAGAGAGGAACTCCCTCTCCAGCATTGTTAAAGGCTTTTAGGGAGATTACATAATGGGAACTTGGCTCTGCAAATGAAATAACAACAAAACAGTCATTGCATTAGTCAGGTACCAAAGTACTCAGGGTGAACGTTTTCCCCATACAAATATAGAAAAAAGGTAGCCAATGAATGATGTCTTCAAGGAATAAGTGAATTTTTTGTCAAAGTTGTCAGGTCTTCTTTGTTCACATACACTTTAGACTTATTGATTTTCTATTTCTTTACTATATGAGTGCAGATGAAGCATATTGGAAACTAGAATTGGATTTAGAAGACCTGGGTTCACGCCTACCTCATCAGTTACCTTTAGGAAATCATAATCTAACAGTATGTTTGCGTGTGTATGTTCATATGTGAACATGTATGTGTATATGTCAGGGACTAACAAGCTATGACTACAATTTTTCTAAATTTATTCCAGTCTGCTTTCGTTATTGATTTTATATATATATATTTTTTTTCCATTAAACATTCATTAGTGCCTATCCCAAATGGTTGGACCTTTATAATTTAACTCAATGGGCCATAATCTGGAAAATAGAAAATTTTTAGAAATATAATTAGTTTTTTTCCACATGTTGTTTAACTGATATTTTTTTGAAGAGTTTTGGACCTCAGTGATTACACTGTGGTCTTATTGCAATCAGCAAAATGTCATCCTCCAAAGGAACATCTAGAAGATTTTACCATCCATTATTTTTGGACTTCAATATCATGATCTCCAGAAAAGTAGTAGGCGTTTTTGGTAAGCATGCGTTTGTTTTATGGCTAGTTTGGTATTTCTTACTAAGAGAACATTTCAAGACACTTATGTGGTTATAAAAAAAGACTCATATTATACAAACACACATGTGAGATAATTTACTGATAAAGAAACTTCAAGGGATGATTCTATACCATTAAGTCAAATGTGGTTAAAAAAACAGCAAATAATAGTCACTAAAAGATTTTAAATTCTCATTTTAAGTCAATTGAGTAATTGTTATAACGTATTTTCCTACTGAACATGATCTGTGAAAATCTTCCTGTTTCTCCTAATAAATTTTATATGTAACCAAGCTACATGAGAAGTACACTAAAATAAATATTATATATATATATATATTAAAAAGTAGGTTTAAGAGTAGATAATCAGTGATTTCTTTTTCTCCTCTTGGTCATCTAATTCTCATGGTAATAAAAGTTCAAATTTTTTCCAACTATACAGTTTCCTGATCTTTCAGATATGTTGACAATTGATTCTTCAATGCTTTTTAAATTGTATCACAATTATCATTGGTTTATGTGGTGTGTGTGTGTCTAATAACTTCGGCTGCTTTTCATATTTATCTTTTACTTGATAGAATACTTAACTACTTGTGGTAATATCCAAATATGATGATTCTATTGTGATCAGTATTATAGACAATTTGCTGTAAAAATTTCTCATCCTTTTCATTTTTTTCAGCTGTTGTCCTATTTTTATCTAGGAATGTTATTGGATTAATCTTTTTTAGTCTACTTTCAGGCCAACTTTTCCATAGACTCAATACCCCTTCTTCTGTTCTTTCTTTTATATGACTATTTGAAATCTTTTATCATCATATGTTTTAAGATCTTGAACATAAGTATGTTTTTCTTTTGAAAAAAAATGATCAAAATATTGCTCTTTAGGATGGTTTCTGAGCTCTTTCAGTTGGGTTAGAATGCTACAGGAACTAGTGATAGTCTCTGGTATCTTTTCCTTCATCCACTTCCCATTTTTTCAATAACAATAGGTTAATCAAATAGGTCAGGTTGGACCTTTATAATTGCATGCAGTTTTCTTCTCATCTTTTCTTCTTATTTCCAGTCTTGTGTTGCTTTTGACCTTTACTCTAACTTGTTGATATATAGTTATGACATTTCTGCCATTTAAATTATAATTTTCTCTTTTTTAGGTGGAAGCAAACTTCATTTTTTTATTATGGCGTATGCTCACCATATTTCAAAGATGGTATTCAGTCTAAACAATTATAAAAATTAATTGCTCAAGAGTAAGTTGAGCTAATATAATAAAAATGACAATTCTGCCTAAATTCTTCTACTTGTTCAGTGCCATGCCAATAAAACTGCCAAAATTACAAAGCAGCAGTCATCAAAAACATTTGGTACTGGCTAAGAAATAGAGTGCTGTATCAATGGAATAGATTAGAAGTACATGACAAAATAATCAAGGCCCACATTAAACTAATATTTGATAAACCTCCAAATTACAGGTTCTGGGATAAGAACTCAATATTTGACAAAAATTGCTGGGAAAACTGGAAAACAATATGTCAGAAATTCAGCATAGACCTACATCTCACAACCCAAATCAAAATAAGATCAAAATGGGTACATGTTTTGGGCATAAAGAGTGATACCATGAGCAAATTAGGAGAGCAAGGGATAATTTAGCTATCAAATCTTTGGAAAAGGTGAGACATTTTTTAGGAACTAGAAGAATTAGAGAATATTATGAAAGACAAAATAGACAACTTTGATTACATTAAATTAAAAAATTAAATTAATTACTTTTTTTGCATTTGTTTTACACAAACAAACCAACTGAAAGAAGATTAAAAGGGAAGTAAAAAGCTATGAAAAAATTTTACAGCCAGTGTTTCTGATAAAGGTCTCATTTCTAAAGTGTATAAAGAACTGCATCAAATTTGTAAGAATACTAGTCATTCCCCAATTGAAAAATGGTCAAAGGATATGAACTATTTTCAGAAGATAAAATTAAAATCATCTATAGTCATATAAAAATTCTCTAAATTACTATTGATTACAGAAATGCAAATTAAAACAATTCTAAGGTACCACCTCACACCTCTCAGATTAGCTAAGATGACATCAAAAGATAATAATAAATGTCAGAGGGGATGTATGAAAACTGGGACACTAATGCATTGTAGGTGGAGTTGGGAAAAAATCTAATTATTCTCGAGAGCAATTTCGAACTATGTCCAAAGGGCTATAAAATTATGCATATCCATCCTTCAACCCAGTAGTGCCATTACTGAATTGGTATCCCAAGGAAATCACAAAGGAGGGAAAATGTTTGTAGCAGCAAAGAATTAGAAAATGAGTAGATGCCAAAAAATTGGGGAATGGCTGGATAAGTTGCGATATATGAAGGTAATAGAATATTATTGTTTTATAAAAAATGATGAACAAGCTAATTTTAGAAAGGCCTGGAAAGATTTACATAAACTGATGCTGAGCAAAAGAAGTAGAACCAGGAATACATTGTACACAATAATAGCAAGAGTGTGCAATGATCAACTATGAAAAACTTGGTTCTTCTCAATGGCTTAGTGACCCAAAGCAATCCCAAAAGACTTTGGATAGAAAATGTCATATAAATCCAGAAAAAGAACTATAGAGATTGAACATAAATCAACACATACTATGTTTGCTTCTTTTTTCTGTTGTTTTTTTCTCTTCTATGATTTTTACCTTTTTTTCTGATTTTTCTCTTCTAACATGATTTATAAAACAATGTGCTTTAAAATTAATTAATTTATTGAAAAATAAAGATGGTATTCAGGATTAAATATGTGAGGCTTATGAGTATTCCACATTTCACTGGGCATTTAAAAATATTTTAGATCTTAATTTGATATATACATACACACATGCATGACTACTTTTATGTTGAGTCACATAGTATCAGGTTATACATTAACTTGTACTGAATGATCTTATTAGGCTCTTCATTGACTTTTTTTTTTACTTTTTAATCTCATGGAATAGTTAATTGATGCATAAACTGCAATAATCATCCTAGTACGCATTCTACTTATGTTCTTCATGAGCACTTTAATGCAAAATGACAAAATATTCCGTGAAATATGTTTCTTTGTCCTTGGGATCATGATGAAACCCACTTAGCCAATTCCTTTATTTGCCTTTCAAGAACTTGTGAACTTCTTTCCATTTGGCTGCAACTTTATTGTGACTTGTGGCTTTATTTATTACAAGAATATTAGCTATGAATCAGTTTTTCCACTGGTTTAATTCACCTAAATGTTCACTAGACAAGTGTTTCACATTTCAAATAATGTCAGTTAAACTGATGTTTTTAGATGACCCACGAACTATGTGGATTTCAAAAACTTCTGACCCCCCTTTCTGTGGCGTTTTGACACTGTCACAACTCATTATCATTATCGACCAAGAAGAGACAGTATTAATGTAATATTTTAAGATTTGAAAAGACAGCATCTGAGGCAGGATTTAAACTCAGATCTTCCTGATTCCAGGCCCAGGGTTTTGTTCACTGTATCATCCAACTGCCTTTAGTAATTAACCAATTGTCTTTCCGTAATTATCTACCATTCTATATGCTTTCCTTACATTAAACCAGTGAAGTACTTATTATTAACCTTATATATACTTATATATAATTAACCATATGTATAGATATATTTATATACATATCACATATATGATAATATATACAAAGTAACTGAAATGAAGTGATTTACTCTTAATGCACCCCAGAACTGTCATACTATGAGAGATACTGAACTGGAAGGGATTATAATTACTCAGCTCAAGAATCTCAGTTTACAAACAGGGAGTTTGAGATTAAGGGACATAGGAAGAGTAAGAAGCCCATTTAGGATTGGAACCGCAGACTCTCCAAATCCAAGTTTCCTTCCATGGCACCAGACTGCTAGGTTTTTTGATTCATACATTTAGCCCTCCTTCTTTTTCACTCAAAGGCACCAGTGGAACAGGAATGCTAACAGGTGATATTCTGCAGCCTGTCAGGTGGGTCATTGCAATGGCCAACCCTTCAATTTACATCTTCCTGGCAAAACCATTACTGAAACAACTTTGTAAGCATGCATTATTGGCTTTTCAGCCTTGTAGAGTCAGTGTTATTTAACTTGTTTTTAAAAGCCTTAACTGGTTCATTCTTATTTCACAGTGTTTGAGTTTCTGTCTCAGGCCAAATTAACACAAGTTATGCAACTCCTTCTTAGCTGTTATCTAGCTCCAAGGAGCATGCATCATTTTCCTAATCTCCCCAGACAGCCTATATACAGGTAATTGTCATTTCAACCCTTTGAATCTTGCCAATATTGAGCACCTATCAAATGCTGAATTATCTGACTGATGCTGGCTTCTTTAACTTCAAGCCTGGCCCTGATGTATATTACCCTACCACAGAGTTGGAAGATTTCTAATTTATTACTGAGCTAATGAATTACATTACTCATCAAGAGCTACAAATCCAGTGTCATTGTGGTTAGGCTGGAAATGTGAGACTAGGAGCAAAACATTAAGCTGTGAAACAGTTCTATTTCGATACTGCAGAAGGTAAATGGCTGTGACAGAAGTGTATTAGAAATAGAGGTCCAAGTCCATCCCATCCCTCTCACCTCTCTTAACTCACTTGTAGATTTATCATTTGTGCTTATTTCTCAATCCCATAAATAGCAGTTAGGTGGCTCAGTGGGTAGAGTGCTGGGCCTAGAGTCAGACTGACTCATCTTCCTGAGTTCAAATCTGGTCTCAGAGACTTAGCTAGCAATGTGACTCTGGGCAAGTCACTTAACTCTGTTTGCCTCAGTTTCTTCATCTGTAAAATGAGCTGGAGAAGGAAATGGTAAAGCACTCCAGGACCAAATCCGAAATGGGTCAAGAAGGATCAGACATGATTGAAAGGCTGAACAACAATGTTTTCTCACTACCAGATCATTTCCCTCTTTGTGACTTATCCTTGCTTCTATTGTCAGCTGTTGAGATGAATGTAGATTGGTAAAGGAACAAATGGGACTCTTTCCCACTACATTTTGAACCTCTCCGGAGCTCTATTCTTAGAGTTAAAAATAGCTTGATTACATGTGCTTGGCAAGAGTCTACAATGGTTTCATGCCTTCTGACATGAGACTAGGAAACACAAAGACTAATAATGATGGATGGGTTAAGCAATGATTCACCCTTATCATTCCTTTGGTTAAAATTGTTCAATGATTCTTCTCTGTTACCCATGGAAAAAGCCTATCTTACTTGCTACTCAAGGCTATCCACACAACTTTCCAATACAATTTCATTCTATTGAACTCATGCACTCCACCACAGATTGATTGTATTCTTTGCTAACCCTTATACACACCTCGAAATTTTCCCATTTATATACTTGCTCATGTTGCTCTCTATCCTTGGAAAGCTCTGTCTCCTTCTCTGCATGGGGCATTATTACTTTTTAAAAAAAAATTGAGAATAATAATTTCTCCAGAAGGCCTCTTTGTATCCCAACATCCAACAGTCATAATCACTTTTTATCTTTTGAATCTCTCATAGTACGATATAAGTATTTTAGCATGTGCCATATATTATTTTGTATTCAAGTCTTCTAAATATAGGTCATTTCCCCATACTTGATTATAAGCTCTTTGAAGGCAGGGGACAACGCTTATTTGAACTTTGTATCCCCTCCAGCATTTAGTACAGTGCTTAGTAAATGTTTATTGAATTCCCTTTGCACTATTCAATAAGAAGCTGTAATTCTGGAGAACAACACAAGAGGGCAATATGGCCCTATTGTCTTGCACATGCTCAGAGCCCTTAAACTTTATAGATCACTAATCCACAAAAGACTTGTAGAATTCCTCCTTCTAAGGAAGCATTAAAGGAGTTAAGCACCTTGAATATTATCATAAATGGATACCAAAAATGAATTAATCATTAGCCACAATAACTGTGGTCAGACCTCATATTTCTGAATGCATTTACATCAATCACAGCTCCTTCCTTCCCAAATAATCTTTTTTTTTGGGGGGAGGGGGAAACGAGTGATATAAAAACAGCCCATTACTTCTAAAAAGAATTTAATTCCCTCTAATTGCATTGAGTTGAAGATATTTGCAGCTCATCAATATTTGTAGAGGGATTGAAACAATTTTGGAAATGTAGAATGTAGTCACATTTCTGAAATTGTTGATATGGTAGGAAGTGTAGTTAAGAGAAATAAACACTTGTCTAAAAAGTGAGAAGATAATGGTTTGAGCCCCAAGCTTCACCACTTAATAGTATAACTTCCTTCAACCTCAATCTTCTCATCTGCAAAATGGCTATCATAATGATTGCTCCATTTATCCAATAGAGTGGACATGAGAACAGTGCTTAAGTGGAAACTGTTATCATCTCGTGGCTGCTCAATTTGACTTGGAATTCAGAAGGCTGGTAATTGGCAAATAGAGAAGCCTGTCAGCTATTCTTCATTTCCTGTTGCCAGGACAAAACAAATCAAAATCAACATAAACTTTTTGATTTTTGGAGCTGTGGGAAATTGGGACAGACAAATAGCAGAAGCCAAGGAAATTCCCTCATTGTAGATATTATAGATCACATACAAATTTTTCTGGAAGAGCTTTTTACAGACGCGTACAGGAGGTAGATGAATGAATTTAGTCTAGGGAGTGAGGGAAGAGGTCTGTGGGGACCTCTTCTAATGTTTACTACACACCAAGTGTTCATGAGAGAAAATATTTGAAAGAAGCATGATTATTTTAATTAATACTGAGGGCGAATTAAGTGCCAGTGACAGGCACCAGATTGACAAAGTGTATAGTCATTTATTCATTACAGATTATATACTTCATGCAAAGTCAGGGATTTTCCATGCCAAGACCTTGTCAAGGTTCACTTTCCATGCTCATGTTGTTTTTGTTCTATGAACAGTGACAAAAAGTCAATTAGAGAGAAAGAAAATGAAATGGATATCTATTCATTTTAGCAAACAGAGGTGACAGAATACCAACTTTAGGCCATTCTTTATTCAATCAAGTTTATTCTACTGGTTATTCCTGGCCTCCAAATTCCCTGAACCTTTAAAATTTAATCTAATGTGTCATTATTAACTATTGCTGATTAAAAAAAAGAATTTGAAATATGTATGAATTTTCATCAGTGCAACAACCAACAATGATTCCAGAAGACCACTGAAGTAGAATGCTTATTGATAGAGAAGTAATGCAGAATGAAATGCACGTGACTTAATGGGTATAAGCTATATGAAATTCCTTTTCTTCTTAAGGGAGAAGGGAGGGAGATAAATAATTTAGAACTCAAAATTTTAAAAAATGAATTTTAAAAATGTTTTACATGTAATTGAGAAAAATAAACTCATATATACAAAAATAATGAAATGTATATTTTGGTCATGCTTCATATAGAAATTTATTTTACTTAATTATATATATTTGCTATAAAGTATATTTATTCTCTCTTCAGTGAAAATAAATTGTTAATTGAAAAAATAAAATAAATTAAATTTAACAAAAATATTTATAACTTTCTACAATGTACTATGTTAGGTGATGAGGATACAAGGACATTTAAGACACCAAGGCAAAGATTTTCTACTGGATGACATATACTCAGATAAGTAAATATAAGTTCATCTGAAAAGAGAAAAATAACAAACAGATGATTAGGGAAGATGTGGATCAATACAAGGTTATACTTGGGCTTTGCTTTAAAGGAAGTTTAGGTTTTTAAGAGGGGGAATCATAGGATCATAGATTTAGAATTGGAATGGATTTCAGAAGGCCCAACTTTGTAGTTTTACATATAAGAAAACTGAGCATCAGTGAAATCAAGTGAATTGTCCTGAATTATAGGTAGCTAGTTTCTGAAGTAAGATTTGAAATCCTGATCTCTGGCTTCAGTCAGTTCTCCTTTTACTTATAATATACTAAAGAGAAACATAGCCCCAGAGGTAAGCTTTTCTGGTCTTCCATGATCCTTCCCACATTTTGAGATTCAGAGAGATTCTATATGTATAGAGTACCATGAGTAGGCCTGTAATTTTAATTTTAAACTTCCTCAGGTCTCTTCCACAGAATAGCTCAAGCAAAGGCAGAGGCCAAAGAATAGCAAGTAGTCAGTTTGGCTGAAATGTAGCCTATGAAGAATAGTACTGAAAGTGAATTATGTAGAAAAATGAATTTTTTAAAGACAAAATCAACAGATCATGACAAAAGATTGAATATGGAGGTCAGGGGCAAGAGATAATGAGGAGTCAAAGATGATTCCTAGGTTATGAGCCTGAGAACCTGGAGGATGGTGTTGCCCTCTCAAATAACAGGGAAGGGAAAGATAAGTGAGTTCTATTTGCAGCACACGGGACATTCAGTTTGAGATGTGTGAAAGGCAGTTGGAGATGCAAGATTGGAGGTGAGAAGAGAGTCTGGAGCAGGCTGGATAGCTCTACGGATCATCAGCACAGAGGTACTCCTTAAATCCCTAGGAGTTGATGAGATCACAGAGAAGCAGTATAGGAGAACAAGACAGAATACTGAGTGATATCTGTGGTTAGAGGGTGTGATCTAGAGAAGGATTCAGCAAAAGTGATACAGAAGTGGTAAGACTGGATGAAAACCAAGAGTGCTATGACAAATACCTAGAGAGAAAAAATACCAAGGAGGAGAGAATGTTCGTGTCAAGGACTCCACAGAGGTCAAGGAGAAGGAAAATTAAAAAAAAAAAGGTCTTTGGATGTGGCAATCAAGAGATCATTTTTACACTTGGTGAGAGCAGTTTCACTACAATGAGAAAGTCAGAAGCCAGATTGTAAAATAACCTTTTCTTGAATGTTTCCTAAAAGAACAGAAAACATAAAGGACAACAGTTAGTGGGGATGGAAGGATTAAATGGGATTTTTGATTTGGTTTGGTTTGATTAAATGAGGCTTTCTTTTTGTTTTGATCTTGTATGTTTATTTTTTTTCCTTCAGAATGGGAGAGACATAGCTATCTTTTTGTTAGCACTATATCATAAAAATTTTTTTTTGAGGTCAACATCTGGCTGTTTTCATCTTTGTGGCTACAATATCTACCACAATTCTGAGCACAAGGGAAAGCTTGTAATAGTCACCTAGCAATTATTAAGTGCTTACTGTATGTCAAAGAACTTCAGGAATAAGGAATATGTTGAACTGAATTGATTAACTCTAGCCTGCTGACTCAGAATGAATACTTCATGTCAAGAAATTCAATTCAAGAGTGTAGGAAAATAGAGTTATTTAATTCATTTCATTAATATCTCCCTGCTTCTAGGAAGTAACTTTAGCCAAGAAATTTTTAAAAACTTTCTTGTAAAGCTGAGTTTTCTGTCTCTGGGATGGGACAAGAATGACATTAATAATAATTACTGACATTAATATAATCTATTGTGGTTTCTAGAGCACTTTATACACCTTATTTCATTTGATCTTAAGAACTTGAAACAGTTGGGATAGTGGAGGAGAGACCAACTCAGGAATAATATGACATGAACTCTGGATTCATAGTATACAGAAAAAAAATTAAGTGGGCTTTTATTATAGGAGGAAGTCCATCTTGTAGGGATGGTTGGATTTTTCTTTGTTTTGTTAGCTCTATTAAGGGAAAGAGAAGTATGAAAGCAGGGATAAGACTATTGATTTAGGAAGATGGAACAATAATAATTGTTAACAAAAGCATCAGAACTTCTAATATCTTCCTTTTCTTCTATTTCTCTTTCAAGGAGAAAAACCCTGAAAGGATCCTAAATTTATCATTGGAAGGACCTTCAGCAATTATCGTCTGATTCTCTCATTTGATAGATAAGGAAACTAAGTTCCAGAAAGGAAAGACTAAAATAGGATCATACAATTAGTAAGTGGCAGACCTGGGGTTTAAATCCAGGTCTTTTGACTATAAATACAACACTCCTCCTGCTAAAACCTAACTTTATTATCTCTGATTTATTATGACATAAAAGGAAGAGGCTACCTAGCTGCCTTTGATGTATTGAAGTTCTCAACCTTAGCTAGACTACACTCTAGGTAAGACAATGCCCTTGCAGAATTAATGACAGAGCCACTATGAGAGATCTTTGAGATGTTCAGGAAAGTGAGAAAAGGATCACAGAATTAGAAAATACAAAAATATAATCTAGATTTTTTAAAAAGAAAAATAATAGAACCAACAAACAGGACAATTTATGTGACTTCCATTCCTGGCGAAATTTTAAAAGATATTCTCAAAATGCACATCATTGGCCAACTAGAAAAGGAAATTTACCTGGATTTTAACAAAGCATCTGACAGTCTGTTGAGCTATTCTTGTGCACAAAATGGAGAAATTCTATATATATATATAGTACCGTAGATCAGTCAGAACTTACTATAAGGATGAATGCAAATAGTAATCATTAATAGTTTGCTATTAACTTGGAATACGAAAAGCCTCAAGGGAATGCAAACTTCATCATTGGAGATCTATTTGACATAAGAAATGACACAATCAAAGCTGTGAGTTAGGAAGCTCTGAGTTAAAGTGTGATCAATTTGAGAATGCAAGATTATTCCAGAGAATATTTCAATGTTGGTCACGAAGAGTAATAAAAATCTGGGTAGGTCCAGTAAGAATGGACAGCTGAGAATAGATGTAAACATATTATTGACAGAAAAAATATTATTGATAACAAATATGAGGACCATAGGAGTAGGAGAATTTAAAGACTTAAGTAATTATTAATTCTAGTTGGTATGATTACTGAAAAGGCTGATAGAACAAGCAGAGAAGGAGGGTCTTGGACAAAAGTAGTTGAGGTTTCTGTTTTGGAAGAGATGGTGATCATTTCAGTTTTGAATAAGTTAATTTAATGGGAGAAAAAAAGGCAATGATAATATTCAGAATCTATTTTAGACTTTTTAAAAAATATTCTTCTAGCCTCATTATTTCACCTAATGAATTGTTTACTTTGTTATTGAAATTCAGCAAGATTCCAGTGTATTCAGAGTTGTTGGGAAATCTCTAGAAGGTGTTATGATCTCCAAAGTATTTTAGATTGGTACTTTGTGCACATAGAAAAATCAGCCTAAAGATTTTCTAACCATTTATTAAACACTATTGGATTCAGAATGACATATAGAAAATCAGATTAATGTCTCAATTTATTGAACATTTTCTATAGACCAGACATTCAAATAAGTGCTGAGGAGACAAATACAAGATAATACTTGCCTTCAAGTAGCTTACATTCTAAGAAAGAAGACAACACAACAAAAGTGAGATAAAAAGTGCAAAGAGGTGGGTATTCCCATGGGATCATTCTGGCAAAGTCTGGAGAGTTAAAAGCAGACTCAGGAGACGAAATAGAGATGGTTGTCCTACAACCTTCCTTAGAATGGAAGTTTCAGATGGAACTCGCTTTTAGAAGAAAAGGTATGCATAAATGGAAGGATTTTCCAGGGTGAGAAGGGAGCTGCAGCATGGTAGAGATGTTATCTTGTTTCAGAACCAGGAATAATTAAGTTCAAATCTGGGTAAATTACTTACCATCTTAGTTCTCTATATAATTCTTCATGACTATAAGTTGCAAAGAAAATGGCAGCTTGATTTGGCAAAGAAAGTTTCTGCACATTAGAATTCACTATAACAGTGAAATTAAAGTCCATTCCCTCTCCTGGTTTATAGATTTAAATCATTATATAAAGATATAGTTATGTCACTATGATTATTTAATTTTGCTTCTGATCTATTAAAGTAGTACCTGAAAATTAATATGCAATACTACGAGTAGCTCTGGAATAGAATACAAGAAGAGCATAAAAGAACTGTTCATTTCTATAAGGGACAGGAAAAGGGCAGGGGTGCAGGTGGGAGACTAATTTGGACCAACCAGTGAAGGCTCCTTGGTATAGAAGGTATTTAAGTTGAGTTTTCATGGATATAAAAACTTGGATCTGGTGGGGAAAAGGAAAAAAATTCAAATATGGTCAAGGACATGAAAGGGGTAGAAAGTATTCAGCATGTACAAGATGCAATGAATAATTTAGTTTGCCTAATGCATGAGATAAAAAAAGTGAGATAATATGGAAAAAAATCAGAGGTATCTGATGGTTGAGAGTCTTGAATTTTAGATGAAGGAGGGTGCACTTTCTTAGGGAGATATCTTTTTTTGGTCTTTCATTCTCAAAGAGAACTAATGACATAAGGAAAGTAATTTTTTGATTTGCAGATAGATTGGATTTAAGTGAGGGAAGATGTGCAAAGTTATCAGCTTCACTCTCCTTCAGAGCTATCTGGGTCCAGTGGCAAGATATAGATTAAGATGACAAGAGATAGCAATAAATGAAATAGGAGACCTTGTCATTTTTAAGCTAAGATCTTTCCCATGCCTCAGTTTGTCTGAGGCAACACCCAGCCAATGACTTAGGCTAAATAAGAAATGACACACAAAAAAATGGCCTTTTTTACCTAGTCAGAAAAGAAACAAATAAGCAAAAACAACAATCTGAATTGGAAAGACCTTCAGGATTTTTGACAAAAATTCAAACTATTTATTCTTTATCCTCACTCTGAGTCATGAAAAACACAAATAATAACCAAGTGAGGCTTGGGCTGGAATCAATGAAGTTGTGAATTCATCCTTTGGTCAATCATGCTCTCAACACAAGTGTCTAATCATCATTTTATTTTTAGTCTACTTTTTTCCTTGAAGTCTTAAGTTTTTGTGGGAGACTGTGGCCCAGAATTCCTTTGAGGAAATACTTTTTACTAATTGTTCTTAGTGGGCTGCCTTAGCAAATACCCTTTCTAAAAGTTTTTAAAAATATAAGTCGATCTATTATTGCATAGGTTGACTCCAAAAGACTTGATAACTGGATGTGGAGGGGTAAGGGAGTTAGAAGAGTCAAAAGGAAAATGAGGAATCTTAGGATGTTAGACCTTGAACCAACTTATTCTAATATGAAACATTAGAATTGATGGTTTTCTTAGTGCTTATTTAGTACATTGTCATTATTTTACAGATAAAGAAGCTGAAGTTCAAGGGATTATATGCATTGCTTAATGTCATTTGACTAGTTAGTGGCAAAGATGACATCTGAAAGATGTCATGCCTTCTAGTAGTCTTTCACTAAATCACCCTGTCCTTTATATCACAAAGTACTTTTACTTTGAATACTTGGATTATTCTAAGAAGTGTAAAGGAAAGGAATAATTTTCCTTATTTTGTATTTATGGAAGCAATTATGTTTGAGGCATAAACATCAGAATTTTGGGGGCTAGAGGGTCAGGACTCCAAATGCATTTTGGCTTTTAGTATGAGAGCTAGTTCAAATACACATATACATATACACACATATATATATACACATACATATACATATGTATATATATATATATGTATCGTATATATATGCACACATATATGTATACATATATGTGTGTATTACATACATATATGTATGCATATATGTATGCATTATACATATACATATATATGTATAATACATACACCATTATACACAACCAAATATATCCATTCTTGTTTTTATTCTCTAAAAATTATCTAAATACATTTAGAAGAGACAGAATCACTGAAAGAACACTTAAGTTCTTCATAAAAATCATTGAGATTATTTCAATAAGAGGGCAAACAGCTGGCCAATTTAGTCCATTAGAGCAAACAATTTGTTAGTTAGTTTCACAATTCAGTTAAACTAGTTCTATTTTTTCTATTTTTCTATTTTTAAACTAAGAAAAAGTAAAACTGTTTGAAATGGGATTGAAGAAGGTGGGAAAAGAAGACAACTATCTAAAAATATTGTACCCATTTTACATATCTCCTACACATGTTCATACATTCATATATTTCTTTCCTTATATGTTTTCTCTTAACTTTGGACTCTAGGGAGAGGGGAGAGATTTGAGCAAACTAGAAGAGAATAGAAAAAAGAAAAGTGAGATAAAGGACAATATCAGAAGACATGAAGTGAATAGGAAGAGCAAAGAGTCAATAAAGGACATGAACAGAATATCAGGGAGAATGTAATAACTATTCTAGAGGGTCTCTCCTTCTAATTTCTTCAAAGTTAGAGAATGGTATTCATGCTAACACAAGAAGAAATAGAATTCAATTCCCTGTACTACTCCCAAGTTCAGAAGCCATTTTATTTCATTTTTAAACTATTTGTGTTGTCATAAAAACACAGTTCTTTTTCTCCTTCCTCTTCCATTTTCCTTCTCCCTTTCTTTCTCTTTCTCACTGCCTTCAGTATAAAACAATTAAAATGAGCACCCTGCCTCAAACATGTAAGGGGGAGTATGTAGTGACTTCTCTAGGAAAATCTTGTAAGCCACAATACAATTTCCTTAAAAAGATTTTAAAATTTTTCTTTATTACTCTTAAACAAAATCCTATTATAATCTGCCCCATGGGTATTGCTTAATCTATAGATATTGTTCTTTTGAATGCTATTTATGTATTCATAAGACTTTGTAGAATATCTCAGTCATAAATGAGTTAGACACTACTTGAAGAATTTTGTCTTGGTATTTTCCTTCTTTCTACAGGACATTCTCATTCATGATAACCACCAGATATTTTTTTCATTACAGAACACATATGTCATATAATAACACAAATACAACAATACTCATGCAATTCTAATTCAGATTTTTTTAATCAAATTACAAAGATCCTTTCCTAGTTTCACCTAATCTCAAAAAGAGGAATTGTTCATGATTTTCAAAATATGAAGCTTTAAAGATCTGACTGGTCTCCAACTTTCTTATTGCAGATTTCTTGAATCTTTTGCTTATTTTAATAATGCATCTAAATAACTCAGGAAATCATATTGCTATATGAAAATATTCTGCTAATAAAGAAAAATAGAAAATTAATTGGTAATTCTAAGGTGGTTATAATATTGAACTCATTTTTAATACCAAATGTTAATAAAACATGAAGAAATGATATCAAGATAATTAAGCAGGAATAAAAGCCATGCAAAAATAACTACCAGTGACAAATGCGAAGAGGGATATTACATTGTGGGCCACTTGATCATAAACAAATAAACTAATCATACAAACACAGCATAAGTTATCAAGGGAAGTGGGTATTTTGTTTTTATTGCTTTTACCAATCTGTATTTATTTGAGGAGGGGAAGGAAATAGGTCCCATATTAAATGGACTTAAAAATCAACTATCCTAAGAATTATCCATTTGGCAAGATTGATATCAACATTTAGTAGGCCTTTGGAAAAAATAGGTATGGATAAAAATCTGTAAACATCTGGAGGACAATAAAAACATAAGCAATAAAGAGTTTTGGTTTAGAGAAAAACATATCAAATGAAAACATTACAGGATGAAGTGAGAGCCTGGGATGTTAAATATCTGTACTTTAATAGAGTATTTTATAAATGATTGCATTAAATTGCCTTGAATTGCAATACAGCCACTTTTGGAAAACTCATTAAAAAACTGTAAACAAAAGGTAATGATAAATGGTAATATCGATTGAAGAAAGACAAGCAGGAATGAGCCAAGTGCTATTTAGTAACAATCGAGGTAAGAAAGTAGACAGAGTAGATGTGAGCTCTGCAGGTAGGGATTAGAGGTACATCAATCAACCTGATCTCAGCCTAGTTTTTATAGAAAAAGAGCCATTGATTAAGGTGAAAAAAAAGTTGGTTGGGACCACATATTAGAAGAAGCCAGTTACAATTCCCTGAATTAACATGACGTTTATCAATCAAATAATCAATAGACATTTATTGAGTGCCTACAATTGCTGTTGTCCTTTGTTCTCAAGGATGACTAAAATAAACATCAGTGTCAGAGTCAAGTTACAGAGTATTCAACTGTGGCTGATCAGACCGACATGAGCTTGAAATGCTTTGCCACGGGTCGGACACAATAGTCCCTATGAATTTTTGGGGTGACTTCTCTAGTTTTGTGCATCTCATGTTTCTTTTGGGCTAATTCAATTCAGCTTTGCTCATAGAGCACATCTCCTTCTTTGATGAGGGCACGCCATACTGGGAGGTCCTGTGTCAGTGTTCCATGTCATACAATCATTCAAAAGTTCTTAAGAAAACTTTGAGAAGGTCCTTGTATCACTTTTTCTGACCACCTGGTGAGCACTTTCCCTGTGTGAGTTCTCCACAAAATAATCTTTTTGGCATTAGTCCAATGTGGCCAGCCTGACAGAGTAGTGTTCTCTGCAGTAGAGTTGGAAGGCTTGGCAGTTTGAGAAGTATCAGGGATCTTATTCTGCCATATTAGGTTTATCAGAGGCAACTAAATGGCTCAATGGATAAAGTACAGGGTCTTGAGTCAGAAAGACTTGAGTTCAAATCAAGCCTGAGCCACTTATTATCTGTGTGACCCTGGACAAGTCATTTAACCTCTTTTTGCTTTAAGCCACTGGTGAAGGAAATGACAAACCACATGAGAATCTTTGCCAAAATGCAGCCCATAGAAAGCATATTCCATGGCATCATGAAGAGTTGGCCATGACTTAGAAACAACACAAACTGTTTACCAGATACTGTACTAAGAACTAAGAATACAGAGATAGAAATTAAATAATTACTATTCTCAAGGAGCTCATAATCTAATATATATATATATATAATATATATTTATAAGTAATTACCAAAATTTATATGCAGAATAAATACATAATTGATAGTAGACTTTATGTCTTATTTATTTATTTAAATTAAAAGCAAATATTTATTTATTATTTATATTAATAAAACATATGGTGCCCATATATGTGATGAAAGGACAAACAGTAGAAAATCTTTTTGCCATAACAAGTGCTATATACTCTAAAGGAAAAAAAAACTAATTATTATTGCTTCATCCCTGGGCATGTGAATACTCTGGCATACCTGATCCATGCTCTATACATAATTATGTCTTTCTTCCTTGTAACAAAGACTACTACATATAAACCATTCCACAATTTAACAGTCTTCAAAAAAAGACACAATTTCTCTCTTATCATCTTTTAAAGTGGAAATACTGATTTTGCCCAATTCACTTTGCAAAAAATCCCTGTCCTTTTCCTGAATGCTATCCACTAGGCTTTTCCTCTAAGCTTTGCTTTTGACTCGTGAGATTCTTGCCTCCACGGTGCAGGAGCCTTGTCACCCTGGAACTTCCCTCATTATCTGGAGCCTTCTTTCCCTGGACCTGCTTTGACCACCTCTGGCCCTTTGTGAATTCCTCCGAGTGCCCTCACTTTGAGGATAGGTCCAAATTGGCCAGTTTCATTTTCTTCCTGGATCTGCTTCTAACTCTCAAGGCCCTGCATGTGTACTTACCTACCTGTCTTTTCTTCCCTCATTGGAATATAAGCTCCTTGAGAACAGGGGCTACTCTCAGCATTTAACATAGTTCTTTTTTTTCTTTTTTGGCTAAGTGAACTTTTATTTATTTTTTTAATAAAGCTTTTTATTTACAAAACATATGAGTGACCTTTCAACATTGACCTTTGCAAAAAAACTTTTTTTCCCAAGCTTCCCCCCACCCCCCCAACCCTAGATGACAGGTAATCTAATACATGCTACATAGGATAAATTATATGACAAATACAATACATGTATACATATCTATACAGTTATCTTACTGCACAAGAAACATCAGATCTAGAAAGAGAAGAAGAAAAAAACAACCTAAGAAGGAAAACAAAATGCATGGAAATATTCACAGAAAGCGGTAAAATGCTGTGTTGTGGTTCACTCTCAGTTCCCAGAGGCCTCTCTATGGATGTATATGACTATCTTCATCGCAGAACAACTGGTTTGAATCACATCATTGCTGAAGAGAACCATGTCCATCAAAATTGATCATCGTATAGTCTTGTTGCTGTGTATAATGTTCTCCTGGTTCTGCTGATTTCACTCAGCATCAGTTCATGCAAGTCTCTCCAATCCTCTCTGAAATCCTCCTGTTGGTCATTTCTTACAGAACAATAATATTCCATAACATTCATATACCATAATTTATTCAGCCATTCTCCAATTGATGGGCATCTTTTCAATTTCCAGTTTCTTGCCACTACAAAAAGGGCTGCCACAAACATTTTTGCACATGTGGGTCCCTTTCCCTCCTTTAAAAACTCTTTGGGATATAGGCCCAGTAGAAACACTGCTGGGTCAAATGTTATGCACAGTTTGATAATTTTTGAGCATAGCTCCAAATTGCTCTCCAGAATGGTTGGATCCGTTCACAGTTCCACCAACAATGTATCAGTGTCCCAGTTTTCCCACATCCCCTCCAACAGTTATCATGATCATTTCCTGTCATTTTAGCCAATCTGACAGGTGTGTAGTGGTATCTCAGAGTTGTCTTAATTTGCATTTCTCTGATCAAGAGTGACTTGGAGCACCTTTTCATGTGACCGGAAATAGTTTCAATTTCTTCGTCTGAAAATTGTCTGTTCATATCTTTTGACCATTTGTCAATTGGAGAATGGCTTGAATTCTTATATATTTGAGTCAATTCTCTATATATTTTAGAAATGAGGCCTTTATCAGAACCTTTGGATGTGAAAATATTTTCCCAGTTTACTGCTACCCTTCTAATCTTGTCTGCATTCATTTTGTTTGTACAAAAACTTTTTAACTTGATATAGTCAAACTTATCTATTTTGTGATTAATGATGACCTCTAGTTCTTCTTTGGTCACAAATTCCTTCCCCCTCCACAGGTCTGAGAGGTAAACCATCCTACATTGTTCTAATTTGTTTATAATATCATTCTTTATGCCTAGATCATGAATCCATTTTGACCTTATCTTGGTATATGGTGTTAGGTGTGGGTCAATGCCTAATTTCTTTCAGACTAGTTTCCAATTATCCCAGCAGTTTTTGTCAAATAGTGAGTTTTTATCCCCAAAACTGGGGTCTTTGGGTTTATCAAACACTAGATTACAATTGTCATTGAGTATTTTGTCCTGTGAACCTAACCTATTCCACTGATCCACTACTCTATTTCTTATCCAGTACCAAATGGTTTTGGTGACCACTGCTTTATAATATAGTTTTAGATCTGGTGCAGCTAGGCCACCCTCATTTGCATTTTTTTTCATTAATTCCCTTGAAATTCTTGACCTTTTGTTTTTCCAGATGAATTTTGTTGTTATTTTTTCTAGGTCAGTTAAATAATCTCTTGGGAGTTTGATTGGTATAGCACTAAATAGATAGATTAGTTTAGGTAGTATTGCCATCTTTATTATATTCGCTCGACCTATCCAAGAGCACTTGATGTTTTTCCAATTGTTTAGATCTGACTTTATTTGTGTGGAGAGTGTTTTGTAGTTTTGCTCATATAGATCCTGACTTTCCCTTGGCAGATATATTCCCAAATATTTTATACTATCGATAGTTATTTTGAATGGAATTTCTCTTTGTATCTCTTGCTGTTGCATTTTGTTGGTGATGTATAAAAATGCTGATGATTTATGTGGATTTATTTTGTATCCTGCAACTTTCCTAAAGTTGTGGATTAATTCTAATAGTTTTTTAGTTGATTCTCTAGGGTTCTCTAAGTAGACCATCATATCATCTGCAAAGAGTGATAATTTGGTTTCCTCATGACCTACTCTAATTCCTTTAATCTCTTTTTCTTGTCTTATTGCCAAGGCTAGCATTTCTAATACAATATTGAACAGTAATGGTGATAGTGGGCAACCTTGTTTCACCCCTGATCTTATTGGGAATGGTTCCAGTTTATCACCATTACATATGATGCTAGCTGATGGTTTTAAATAGATGCTACCAACTATTTTAAGGAAAAGTCCATTAATTCCTATACTCTCTAATGTTTTTAATAGGAATGGATGTTGGATTTTATTAAATGCTTTTTCTGCATCTATTGAGATTATCATATGGTTTTTGGTAGTTTGGTTATTAATATAGTCAATTATGTTAATAGTTTTCCTAATATTGAACTATCCCTGCATTCCTGGTATAAATCCTACTTGGTCATGGTGTATTATTCTAGGAATGATTTTCTGTAATCTCTTTGCTAATATTTTATTTAAGATTTTTGCATCAATATTCATTAAGGAGATTGGTCTATAATTTTCTTTCTCTGTTTTTGTTTTACCTGGTTTAGGTATCAGTATCATGTCTGTATCATAAAGAGTTTGGTAGGAGTCCTTCATTCCCTATTTTTTCAAAGAGTTTATATAATATTGGAGTTAACTGTTTTTTAAATGTTTGATAGAATTCACATGTAAATCCATCTGGTCCTGGGCATTTTTTCTTAGGGAGTTGATTAATGACTTGTTCTATTTCTTTTTCTGAAATTGGACTATTTAAGTAATTTATTTCCTCTTCTGTTAATCTGGGCAATCTATATTTTTGTAGATATTCCTCCATTTCACTTAGGTTATCAAATTTATTGGCATACAGTTGGGGAAAGTAACTCCTGATTATTGCTCTAATTTCCTCTTCATTGGTGGAAAGTTCTCCCTTTTCATTTTTGAGACTAACAATTTGATTTTCCTCTTTCCTTTTTCTAATTAAATTAACTAGAGGTTTATCTATTTTGTTGGTTTCTTCATAAAACCAACTTTTCATTTTATTTATTAATTCAATAGTTTTTTTACTTTCAATTTTACTAATCTCTCCTTTTATTTTTAGGATTTCAAGTTTGGTATTTGATTGGGAGTTTCTAATTTGTTCTTTCTCTAGCTTTTTTACTTGCAAGCCCAATTCATTGATTTTCTCTTTTTCTATTTTATGCAAATAAGCATCTAGAGATATAAAATTTCCCCTTATTACTGCTTTGGCTGTATCCCACAAATTTTGGTATGTTCTCTCATTATTGTCATTCTCTTGAATGAAATTAGTAAGTGTGTCTGTAATTTGCTGTTTCACCCATTCATTCTTTAGGATAAAATTATTTAGTTTCCAATTGCTTTTTGGTTTATTTTCTCCTGGCCTTATATTGCATGTGATTTTTATTCTGTCATGATCTGAAAAAAATGCATTTATTATTTCTGCCTTCCTGCATTTGATTTTGAGGTTTTTGTGTCCTAACACATGGACAATTTTTGTATAAGTTCCATGGACTGCTGAGAAAAAAGTAAACTCCTTTCTGTCTCCATTTAATTTCCTCCAAAGATCTATCATACCTAACTTTTCTAACATTTTGTTTACCTCCTTAACTTCTTTCTTATTTATTTTGTGGTTTGATTTATCAAGTTCTGAGAGAGGGAGGTTGAGATCCCCCACTATTATAGTTTTGCTGTCTATTTCTTCTTGCATCTCTCTGAACTTTTCCTCTAGGAATTTCCTTGCTATACCACTTGGTGCATATATGTTTAGTATTGATATTGCTTCATCATCTATGGTACCCTTTAGGAAGATATAATTTCCTTCTTTGTCTCTTTTAATGAAGTCTATCTTTGCTTTTACTTGGTCTGAGATCAGGATTGCTACCCCTGCTTTTTTTTGTTCACCTTTAGCATAATAGATTCTGCTCCAGCCTTTTACCTTCACCTTGTATGTATCTCTATGTTTTAGATGTGTTTCTTGTATACAACATATTGTTGGATTTTGGTTTTTAATCCAGTCTGCTATCTGCTTCTGCTTTAAGGGAGAGTTCATTCCATTCACATTCTCAGTTAAAATAACTAATTCTGTATTTCCTGCCATCTTATTTACCCTAGCTTATGCTTTTCTCTTTCTTATCCCTTTCCCTCCTCCCTACTATTTTGCTTTTGAAAACCACTTCCCTCAAACAATCCTTCCCCTTTAGAGCCCCACCCACCCTTCCCCCCCCCCCCC